>JAPYKE020000222.1:650000-907500 GCA_028554795.2 Sinohyriopsis cumingii
ATAATTTAAGCCGATTATTCACAAGACAATTTTCGGGTATGCTATTGTTGAAATATTTATCCTTGCTTATATGAAACCTAAACAATTGCTTACAATCGCACATGAAAAGACGGTTACCGTCACATATATATACTATACAATCACGAAGAGGTTGGCACGAGCTGGCGTGTTTACTATGTTTATAGACACATTAATATAGCGTCAAACAAACATATTATGCAATAACATAAAATACAGATTGAGGTTTTATTCGTTTCAGTTGTAAATATAATTATAAGCATAAACATACATACTAAGGTATACATATTGCTAATGATCCAAGGTTGAAAATTTCTTTACGCAAACATAGTTTCCAATCATTAAGTACATTGTTGTTTTGTATTTGATGCATGCTACGTTTTTGGGCTAATGAAAATGGAAAACCATAATATCTAAAACGACTTTTATATTGACCTTATTCGGGACTTAGTATTGTTTTGAATTTCGCACTGCAAGCATATTGCACATTAGCAGAACCGAAGATAGTTTCACTAATAAAAATAAAGGTCAATATTAATTTTAACACTTTTACCTGCAAAATGACTAGTTTATACAATCATGTAAATAGTAAAGTTCCATAATTTATGTTAGGTTTTACTGATTTGAATTTTGCAGACCCATAATTCTGTCACCAAGAAATAATATATTTTCGTATGTACTGAGGACTTGTTCTAAACAAATACCGAATTAACCCTAGAAAGAACATCATTTCGATGGAGTGCGATACAAAACTGCCAGAAAATATCTTCGATACAGTTGATCCCATAGCATGTCATTACTTTATCCATCTATCTGTTTTAATGTTTAAATAATAGATGATCAAATATAAAAATAATAACATCCATCCATACCAATGTTTTAATTTTGTGATTTTCTAATAAGCTTCTGTGATATATCTAACTTTATATCGTCTAAGTCAATAGGGTTATTTTGAAAAGTGTCCGCTAGTGCACTTAAAGCAATGTCATCAAACGTTTCACCAAGGTAATCGAATTTGTTTCTGATAGCTCTAGTTTGTTTGGAACTGATGTTATTTTAACAATACATGCTGTTAAACAAAGTCAAAGAAACCAAAAAGAGACAAATGATGAAACCTATCTAAACTATACAGGGAGAAAGAGAACATATTACCTAAGTCAGATGTCGAATCATACAATTATGACCTATCAGACTCACTGTTAGCTTGCGTAGGTTAGAACAAAGCAAAATAATGATAATACTATGTATATACGTAACAAATGTTTAAATCATACCTTGTTCAATTAATTGTGCATCCTCACGTTCCCTGCCTGCAAGTGAGAACATTAATACAAGTATTTAAATTTAGCAGTGGCTAAACTTTCTTTTCCTTTGCACATATATTTTGTATTATTTTATATTGCAAATTGAGAGAGATTTTAGCTCCTGCACGCATACTGCACACATTGAAATTTCGTCTAATTTAAATAATAGTTTTTTAAGTACGAAAACATGTGGTTTGCAGCAAACACAAAAGACGTTACAAAGTTTTTGAGTTTCGAAAGACAAGATGGCATTATACCTTATTATTATTAATAATATTATTATTGTTAATAATAGTATTATTATTAATAATAGTATTATTATTATTAGTAGTAGTAGTAGTAGTAGTAGTAGTGGTAGTAGTAGTAGCAGTAGTAGTACAGGCTGAGGGTGAAAGAGATTTTGAAAGAGACATAAAATAAATATTGCGCTTTAGGAAGAGCGTGGGAGTCGACATCACACTTAAAGAGACATGGAGGCAGAGATAGACAACACTTAAAGAGACCTACATAGGCAGTGATAAAAACACAAGTAAGGACACCATAATAACTACCCTTCGGCCACATTATAGTGCAAATATTAATTAACATTAGCTTACCAGTTGTTTCTGTAGGCAAGTGCAGATTCTGTGTCAGAAAGTGTCATTGCAGTCGATATGTTAAAACACAGGCATCGCAAAACAAAGTGTCGACTCATGTTTAAATGATTGATTGAGAAATTTAACTAGACGTTAACAGAAATGCTACATCAGATATGAACGGGGTTGAGCAGGAAAGAGACCGATAAGTGAAAGCACCGCAAGAGAGCTGGATTGTTGGCCCGTTGAGTTAGCATATGATACGGCAATTTGAGGTAGAATGTAGAATATGATAGTAGTATTGTCGGGTGACCTCGCAGACAAGGAACATAAACAAACTTTACTTTTACGAATATATCGTCGATTGACGCGAGGAAGTTATTTTGTCGAAAACGCCAATTGTATCTTGACGTTTCTCCTACCAAACGACATCTGCATAATTTTATATATATATCAATATATGACGAATACATTATAGCTGCAATAGTAATTAAAGGAACTTAGAATAATAGCAACTTAGATCCCAAAGATGTATATTTCCAAAATTCAGACTCACATGCATATATTCCTAACAGGTAGGCGCAAATGTTTGTGATCAGATATTAATGCAAATGATTGGTTTTGTTCGTTCAATAGGGGTATTATGAAAAGTGTCCGCTAATGCACTTATATCAATGTCATCAAAATGTTCATCGAGGTATTCGAATTTTTTTTTCTCATAGATCTAATGTTTAGGTTAATGAAATAACGTGTGTCATCCATCCTTGACGAAATAAATGAATCTTTACTATGTGTACCTGATACAACAGAGTGTGTTTGGAACTGGTGTTATTTTCAGGATTCCTGATATTAACAATTTCAAAGAAACCAAAAAGAGACAAATGATGCATCTTATCTAAAATGTACAGTATGGAGATGATGCAGTTTATGATATGTAGAAACAATTACTTGAGAGAGAACATATTACCTAAATCAGATGTCGAATCATACAATTATGACCTATCAGGCTCACTGTTAGATTGCGTAGGTTAGAACAAAGCAAAATAATGATAATACTATGTATATACGTAGCAAATGTTTAAATAATACCTTTCTCAATTACTTGAGCATCCTCTTGGTCCCTGCCTGCAAGTAAGAAAATTAATTAAAGTATATAAATTTAGCAGTGGCTAAACTTTCCTTTCCTTCGCAATATCGTTTCTTATTATTTTATACCGCACATTGAGAGCGATTTTAGCTACTGCAGGCATAATGCACACATCGATATATAGTCTAATTCGAACAATAAGTTTTGTTTTACGAAAACATGTGGTTTGCAAGAAACATAAAATAAGTTACAAATTTTATGAGTTTCGAAAAACAAGATGGCTACATATATCATTATTAATAATAATAATAATAATAATAATATTATTGTTATTATTATTATTATATTATTATTATTATTATTATTATTATTATTATTATTATTATTATTATTATTATTTTTATTCCAAGCTGATGGTGAAAGTCATTGCGGTCGATATGTTTAAACACCAGCATCGCAGAGCACTGTAAATCCTCATGTTTGACGGACTGTTTGAGCGCTTTTACTGGATATTAAACGAAATGCTACATCGGATGTGCACGGGGAGTGAGCAGGAGTGCGACCGATAAGTGAACGCACCGCACGAGAGCTAGTATGTTTGCCCGTTGAGTTACTATAAGGTACGTCAATTCGAGGTATAATACAACTTCTGATTGTTATATTGGCGGGTGCTTTCACAGACCATGACGATAAACAAACTTAAATTTTACGAATATGTCATCTATTGAATCGAGGAAGGTATTTTGTCAATTACGACAATTGTATATTGACGTTTCTCCAACCAAACAACATCTGCATATTTGTATATATGCCTAATATATGACGAATACATTCGATTCCAAAGATATACCTTTCCAAAATTCAAACTCAAATGCATATATTCCTAAGAGTTATGCGCAAATGTTTGTGATTAGCAGGTAATGCAAAATGATTCGTATTAGTCGTCCAATTTATTGAAAGAGTGATTTATTGACTTCGGATTGTTCTGTATTTAGGCTTACTTATCATTGACAAGGCCAATCATAGAGAGTTTCTAAGTGAATATGAATATATATATATATATATATATATATATATATATATATATATATATATATATATATATATATATATATATATATATATATATATATACATCTTCCACGCTTCAAGAAGCGCAAGAGAGACAATTGTCGTCTGGAAAGCTTTGTGAGACCACGTATATTATCATCCGATTTTGTTAATATATACCTGAACCAATAAATGTTCTAGAGTGGAACTGTGATGTACCGTAGGTGACACAAACATAATTGTGGAATCTGTGGTATTCGCAAAATCTTTCTTGTATCGGAGAGACAGTTGATGAACTCTGTATTCAATTACTACTCTATTGCATAGCTTTCAAGTTATGGAAACGTTTTGCTATGGTAGACACCGTCGAATGCCTTTGACCCTTTGCAATATATTACCACATATTTACGTTCGCGTGCTTCACAAACACAATGATACATACCTGAAAAAGGCTGTGGCTCAGTGGTTAGCAAGCCAAATTCAAGACCGAAATGGTAAGGGTTCAAATTCTACCATCGAACCGGTCTTGGTCAGCTGACGTACCTTATCTATCGGCAGGGCACTTTGCTCCAATACCCATGGCGCAAATAATCTAATTACGTTGATGTGCCGTAAAGCACCAAAGAAATAAACAAACAAAACGAATAAAACTTATATATCGTTTGAATGATTTGTCAGAAAGACCGTTTTAAATTGTTAAATAAGATAATGTCATGCAGCAAATTTTACATTTGAGTTTGAAAAGGACATTTCCCATAAGTTTGCATAACATGCTACATAAAGAATGGGGTATGTAATTGGACGGATGATTTTTACTCTCTGTCTTATGTATTGGTAATAATATCGCTTTTGCTCCAAGGAACATGGAATCTTTCTTCACTAAAATATATGTTAAATAAAACATATTCTTGTCTTAAATTGTGGGGGCTACACACATAAGACAAAGTTACTTTTACTTATTAAGGCTGCATATCTTGAGCTGAGACGCATCAGCTCCATTCGCAAATATCTGTTAGTTGCTGCCACTAAAACACTTGTGTGTTCATTAGTACTTTCAAGACTGGACTATTGTAACTTATTTCTGTCTGGTTCATCTCATTATCATCTCCAGAAACTTCAAAAAGTTCAAAACACAGCTGCTCAGATCATACTTAGAGTAGCACGATCAGAGAACACCTTTCCGTTACTGTGTACCCTACACTGGCTATCTATTCGATCCAGAATCAAACACAAAATTTGATCTCTGTGCTTCGTTTCACTGACTGACATTAGTCTAACATTCATATCCGACCTCACCCATGTGTACACACCAGCAAGATAATTACGCTCATCTTCTAACACTCTTATACTCATTATTCCAACTATGAGAACAAAGTCATATGGACAGCGTTTTTTTGCATACCAGCAACGTTGAATGAATTGCCCAGTGAACTTAGACACAAAGACTCGGTGTTCAAGAGTTCTCAAAGCTCACTTATTTCGACTGCAAGAACAAAATTAAATACCTAATAATGTTCCCTACTTTAAATATTCTCAGCATGTTTTTTATGTTTTCTAATTTCATGGTGTTTGTTTTTGTAATCATATCATTATATATGTTTTTATCTTATAGATGTTGTATAATGTAAAGCGCTTAAAGCTTCTAAAGATTAGGCGCTATACAAAGTCTTCATTAGTATTATTAAAGCCACAAGCATTAGTCTGAGGCATGTGCAAATTTTGCGGGAAGTGGTCTCGAAGGTGTCAATTTAATAGACAAATTTATAAAACGACTTGTAGCAATTGGCAGGTTTAAATTCAGAATATGTATTGTTAAAGAGGGTAATGCGTATTCCTTTTGATGTAATGATTGAAGTAGGACTGCAGACTGACTATTTTCTAAGTTCCAGGATAAGAATATGAAAACACATTCTAAAATACATTTTGATTTGTACGGTTGAAGCAATTTTAATGATCGCTGACTAAGGTGCAAACAATGTAAAAAGGGATTAAGTTCTCTAGCACTCCAAATGGTCAACGTATATATATATATATATATATATATATATATATATATATATATATATATATATATATATATATATATATATATATATATATATATATATATATGTATATATATATATATAGATAGATAGATAGATAGATACATATATATATATATATATATATATATATATATATATATATATATATATATATATATAGATATATATATATATATATATATATATATATATATAGATAGATAGATATATATAGATAGATATATAGATAGATAGATATACATGTGTGTGTGACAATTTTAGAATGAATAACTGAGGAAACCGTTCTATTGAAAATCTTCATCATCCAAATATTGGATCTAAGTGTGTGGAACGACATAATTATAATAGATCAGGCAACATTCTATTTGTTTTGGTGACACTGGCTCTGTCAATGTTGAATCCATAGACTCGATACCAGAGACTCACTGTTTGCATGTGTGAATAACACAGAAAAGGAATGACAGCAATATCACATCGGAATAAATGGATAAATCCTACCTTCCTCTGTTACTTGTGCCTCCGCCTGTTCCCTGCCTGAAAATGAGAACATTAAAAACTAAGCATATAAGTGTTTATTATTTAAAAACTTTAAATCAATGTGCAGAGATATTATTTGGTTAATTGTGTGTGAATTTGAGCCCGATTTGGAGCTAGACAATAGTGTGGTTTCTTTACAAATAGGCTTGAAGTATCGATTTTGCATATATGCAGCCAGCAGCAGAGAGGCTGAGCAGACTGTTGTTGGAATTTCAATTAGAGTCTGTTCAGCCTCTCTGCTGCTTGCAGCCTTCTCAGTTTCTTTCAATTGTATATAAAAGTAAAATGACTGTCACATACATATATTATCTAATCACGCACATGTTGGAACTAACATTCGTGTTCATAACAATTATACACACTCTAAGATAGCATCACACAAACATGTTACACAATGACAAATAAGAGTGATGAGGTATTTTTCGTTTCAGTTGATTTTAGAGACATATATACAAAAAAAAAATGAATTGAAGCACTATGCAGGTTTGAAATCGGCGAACTTCATAAACTATTAGCCAAATAATATCTCTGATCACCAGGAATGTGTAGCCTGAATTCCTCATTTGATGGGAATAGCGTTACTCATTAGGTATGTAGCCTAGAACTATTTCAGGATTTTGAAATGCAACACCGTCGACACATTTTGCTCTTATTGCCTCAGACTATGTGTTGCTAAAGGGTGTAATGTGTGCTCCTTTGATGTAATGAGTAAGGAAGAACTGCAGCCTCATTACTTGCTAAATTCCAGGCTGAACATACACATGCACAATTGTGCGACTGAAGTATTGTTTAAGAACGCTGACTACCGTGAAAGAAAGTCTAATGACGGTTTAAAGGCTTAAGTTGCCTTGCCCTCAAACTGTATATATAAGTTTTATAGTTCTCGGAGAAGGCCCACGCAAGGATAAAAATGTAGTGTTTCGGATACATAAATGAGGGTTGTGGACCAGGGGTGGTCATTCCTACCCCGAAGAATGGGTGCTTTTTGGACTACTTAAGGGTACAAAATGGTAGTTCTGGGTCAGACTGTAATCGATTAACCGCTAATTCTTGACGACTATTGGTTGTATTAGAGAGGCGACTGTAGTCTAGCGAATATGTCTCTCTCGTGTTATCCCTGGAGTGTTGATCGACTTGGTGTGAGTGAATACAGTATTATTCAAACAGTGTTGTTTAGTGAAGTGGAGTATTTTTAGTGTCTGAAAATTGCAAATGAGCATATAGCCTATGCGAATAGGGATTTGAGTTAAGTTGATGAGATCATACATTGTGAAGAGAGTGGAGACGACTATGAAAAGGAGGTGTGGGTATGGCGTAGATTTAGTCGTCATCGTCTGGTACAGCGGTATAATGAAGAATATCGCATAACATAAGTTGAAGCGTTTTAATTTGTCAGCTCCGTGGAGAGATCAGTTATATTATTGGCTGAATCATGTACCCCGGAATCAGTTGATATGAGACATTGGCGCCTGATGGGACTATGGAGTCCACCCTATTTTTGGAATCAACGAGTTGAATTGTTCAAGAAAACCAAACCATTTATCGGTTCTTTTTACCTGTGGTTGAGATCGGTTTATCGATCCAGAAGACGTCGTATCTGGTTTCATGTAGGTCATGTTCCTAAAAAGAACCTGTGATGGGCTTTTTGAGTGTGTGGGTGACCGGAAGTGTTTTTTAAATGGTATCAACAACAAAGACTTCTTCAGTATAGTTAAGTGTGTATCATTTTTTGAAAGTGGTTTTTGTCTGATTATTCTGACATCATCACCTACTTTGAATTTCGATCATAAAAAGGCGTATGTGTTCTGTTGCTTTTTGTCTATCGAGGATGCTTCTGTGATGTCATTTAATTGCTGCTGTACGAGGAGTGATTATACTGATCAAATAATTCTGACAGAGTATCCAAGTATCGACAGTTGTTATCATTTGTAAATCGTTTCGACATGAAATATTTGAGAGCTCTGTTAAATGCTGATGCTTTGATGGAATTGTGTGTGCTGTACAGGTCAATGTTGTTGAAGCCAATCTAAAACCGTTTTGTTATAAAATTCTGCCCATAGTTTATTGAGTCTGCTTAAAGTATCCTTCAACATGATATTAAACTCCTCAAAGATATAATTTCCTTTTTTGTTTTTGATAGGAATTACTCCATCAGCACTTTATCGCACCCAGCTTTGTCGTTGATATGATCTCTTTAACAGACATCATGTCAAATCGCGATGACGTTGTTATGCTTGATGGTTTTTATGTTCCTCAGCATGACTTGGTGGCATCCCTTTTTGTGATCGCGATGATTTCTGTAACATATATCGTGTTGCATCGCGTTGTTGGGCTCTTGCCCGGGCAGCGGTTGATTGTCGTTCCAGTTACTGTTCTAAGTAATTATACGATCCTTTGTAATTATGTACAGGCAAATTCCATCTGAAACTGGCGTATTGGAAGCCATGGCGCCACCGAGAATTTGTCGCTGTTTGCAATATTTACAGTTTCATATGCAATTAGTTCTTTCCACGCTAAGGTCTTTACAGCTCGTATCGAGATCACAGCATATACAATGATTTAATTTTTACACAAAGCAGTGACATTAAGTCACCATCGCACATAGCTATGTTGTCAACGTCGGAGGCAGCATACTTGCACACAGTTGTGTTGTCTACATTATAATTGTCCCCACAGCTGATGACTGCGTGACCTTACCTGTGACGAATTGTGATTTTTTGCAAACCACATACGGCACCCCTCCATTTGAACATGAGGCGACGATTGGTCGTGACCAATTTGACTTGGTCAATACCCTGCGTTCTGGCATTGTACCTAAAGCACCACGAGTTCATGTTTTATATGTGATCTTATAGACTACACTATACTGGCAACTACGTTGCTATATTCTATGTTCAAGGAATATATATTTCGATGTTTTAAAATAACTTCTGCTTGTGATTTTCCTCCGTACCTACGTTGGATGTTAACGTCCTGAGGATGTAACCGGTTATATTCTGCTCCTGTATTGGTTGTTGGATGTAAAGCACGACTTCATCGGAAAGACAACTCGAAGTACTTGACGTCACTGTAACGTGGATTGTCGCCAAAGTTAATCACGCAACTCTCGTTTGGCATGATGTGTTCATGAAGCTGACCCTTCGAACGACACCTCTTAAATTTCTAATGGTGGGTAATAATTTTGTTACGAGGTCGATATTGGACATTGGAGGCCTTTTGGGCAATGCCGTTTCAGGAAACCTTGTTGCCCACGTTGAAGCATTTTCTTTCTTATGCATCTACTGGAAAGTCCTTTGCCGCGCGTAGTTCCTGGAAGTTGGAGTTCAGCGATACCTGCTAACGGAGGTGAAAGGAATCCTCCATGCGACGCCGAGAAATGAAGAATAATTTGTTTTCTTGTAGCGGCACGTTTGGCAACTAAGGTGGCTTGGCACGCCCAACGTCATGAATGTCTCCAGTACTAAACAGACGTGATGGTCACCATGGACTGATACTTGTCCATAAGATTCGATAACGACGTGAGAATCTTTGATACACTCTGAATGTCTGGAGACATCGAAATGGCAGATGGGATACAAGTTAGCGGAATCATCCAGCGAGATATGCGTGCCCATATCCACGTCTTGATACTTTTGCATGGCTTTTATCAGCATCATGTACGCACGAAAATAATTTCTGGTGGCGACGGCGGAGTTGCACTTGAGTTCGCGCGCTATATATATATAGCTTTTGCTTTGTTATTTATCCAACCTCGCAACGAGGATCATGAAGAGTCAGAATCAGCAGGGATATTCGCCTCAGTCAATTATGTCTTGTTTGAAACATCCAAATTTCCAACAAAGCGAGGAACGAAGAACATACTCCGTCCAAAACAAATGATTGTGACCAAATTATGCAACAAAACAATGACGACTTCTGTCTCGTGTGGGCGATCCTTTCCGCAAAACATTCCGCTGAATATCAAGTCCATCGGGCCTCCAAGTACAAAACGTACTTTAGCACCGTACGCACCACTGGGATCACCTTTCCGTTAAAGACAACCCTAAACTGGATTCAATCAAAGATGGCCTCTCCAACAACGTTTCTGGACTCGATGAACATAAGGTGGGGACAAATAGTTCGTGGACTAGCTCATGTTGATCGACAGAACAACCTCACAACACAGCATCAATTTGCTATACTATCAAAACCATTTCGAGTACATCACAATACTTCAGTCGGAAATGCCGATCGCAGTACACACAACATAAGAATCTTTGATATTTCGGATATCATTGTTGACAATACTTTCCTTAACCACAACTACTACACGACCACGTGATGTGAGGATAACGTCGAAAACTACAAACCGTTTAGATGCCACACGATTAAACGCTACAGTTCAAATGCCACAATACAAATACGCACATCCCTTCCATGTCAACTTCAACTCGGACGGCGATCCTTATAAAAATGTAAGGACCCTCTGCTGATACCGACCAATCTTTCACCAAGGTAGAACATAAAAATGCTCAATTGGACATAAACTCTCCATGAAGCACGACAGGTTAAAGTGTCCTGTCTAGATCTAATTTAGTATACATGCATAATTAACACCTTCTAAACTAATTGACACACTTAGACAAATTCAACAATCATTAGGAATTTTAACCTGACACATGTGATCGCCACTCTTCACTTAACGCATGTTTCACTTCCCAGACAATTGTTTCTGGTAAGCAAAGCTCTAAAATCCGAGGGCAGTATATTCCAAATTAATAAATGGCGACAAGAGATGTGCTCTTAGCCGTTAAGTCGTGAGCGCATGATGAAACAAAGGCTACAAGGGAATAACAAGTAAAATGTGAAAGTATTAAACACTCATTTTTATACGTTGGAGTGTCCACCCCGTGTCCGAAATCCTTGGTTCTGTATCCAAACCACCTATCGTTCTCTGCGTGAGCCATCTCAATGAACTTGAAAAAGTGGATTAGAACCCTCATATATATATATATATATATATATATATATATATATATATATATATATATATATATATACATACATACATACATATATATATATATATATATATATATATATATATATATATATATATATATATATATATATATATATATATATATATATATATATATATATATATATATACATAGTTGCTGAAATGATGTACCAAACCATTCTACAGAAACTCTGCATCGATCTAATTATGTCGAATGTCGAATGTCGAATATCATAACATTAATCTGCCAGGACACATTTTATCGGTATTGGTGACATTCGCTCTTCAAATGCCTCTGTCAGAGACTGGATACCAAAGGTTTACTTGTTGCTTGCATATGTTAGGAATAAAGAAAAGAATGATAACATTATGTCTCCACGGAATAAATGTGTAAATGATACCTTTGTCTGATATTTGTGCTTCCTCCTGTATATAAAGCATCTTCTATGCATATCTGCACCCTAAACAATTTATTTCAGTTATATATGAAAGTACAGTTAACGTCTTATACAGATACTATCTAATCACGCACAGGTTGACATTCTAACACAACATCACACAAACATATTTTACGCAATAACAACTAAGAGTGTGTTAAGGGATATGTCGTTTCGTTTGTTAACATATTTTGAGGCAATACAAAAGCACAGATATACAATCTTCTATTGCTTCAAGGTGAAAACTTTGCGATGTAAGGCTTGAGATAAAATAGTTCAGTAAATGTTTCTGAGTTGAAAACCGTAATCCTTACTCAAGTTTTGTTTTGAAATTCTCACTGCGAAAATAATGCACATAAAAGGGCATCACTTGAAGATCACACGTGGATGTCAATAATTGCAAATGATTCGTATTGGTCGTTCAATTTAGGGAATGAGTGTGTTTGGTAGTGCTGGAAAATATGACTTCATTTTGTTCTGTATTGAATCTTACCTATCATCGATTTGACCAATAAAGGAGATTTTCTAAGTCGACATGAGTATATACATGTTATCTTGCATACTTCAAGAAGTGTCAGAGAGAGAGAGAGAGAGAGAGAGAGAGAGAAATGTCGTCGACAAAAATGTATGAGACTACGTATATCATCACCTGATCGCTATTCATATATACCAGAAACAATAAAGATCACAGAACTGTACCTTAAGGCACCCCAAGTGACACAAATATAATTTGTTACTTTGCGGTGATAAAAACATGGTTTTTCTTCTATCTGAACGATAGTTGATGAATCAAATAGTCAACTGTTACTATATTCCAAACTTTTAAAGTTTATGGATACGATTTGCATGATAGACTCCGTCAAATGTCTTTCATACCGTTCAAAACATTACCTACATATTTTCTTGACCATAGCGTGGTTCACTAAATTATACCTTTAAGGGAGTCACGGTGTATATTTGTTAACATACCAAACTCACGACCGAAAGGGTTAGGGTTCGAATCCCACCACAGAACCAGCCTTGGTCAGCTTATGTAATGTGTCCTCAGGCAAGGCACTTTACTCCAAAATGCATGACGCTAATCATCTACTTATTTTCATGTGCCGTCAAGCACAAGAAAAACCCATTACAAATGAAAGAAACGGTTGAGTGATTTGGAAGATAGACCGATTGACTCTGTTAAATAACATCATTTTCATGCAAAAAACTTTGTATATATTCTTTTAATTTTTTTTCCCATAGTTGTGCATACCCACCTACTCAACTAAATGAGTATGTAATTGGATACATGCCTTTTTACGGTCTTTCTTGTGTACTGGTACTAATATCGCTCTTTTTCCAAACAACATGGAATATTTTCTGATTATAATATATGTTAAATAAAACACATTGGTGTTTCTAAGTCAACATTAAGTGCATACAACAAATACTGCATACTTCAGGAAGCGTAAGATATATAGATAACAAAGTATATATGACTCTTTTACGCCATCTGATTATTATTTATATATGCAAACGAAATAACTTGCTGCACCCAAACGAACTCCAGACTTTATAAAAGATTATGTAGCCTTCACAACTGTATTAGGTCTCATATCGGTACGACAGCTGATGACCAGATTAATCAGATCTGATTGTATTATTTAAATTCAAAATTTATGGACAAGGTCTTTATACCACACATAATTGAACAGCTTCGATTCATATTAAACACAAATCTTCTTCATGACCGAGTACATTACAAATATTACTATAGTATCTATCGGTTGATACCAGTAATTATATACGTGTTAAACTTGACACTTTCCATGATTTGCGTAGACAGCTTTGTAATAAAAGGATCTGTATTTTGTGGACTCATTTGTACTATCTTTATTGTGTATTGGTAATCTTCTAAATAACGGGGATTTTTTTTTCTCACGAAGAGATCTGTTGACTAAAACTCATTCGTGTCTTATAATTGTGTGTGCTACAACTTTTCGAAGACTGTTACTTATTTTATCGAGGCCACAACATGTATTTTAAAGGAATTGCTTTCTTAACGTCAAAAGGTCATGTTCACTTACACTAATTTCGGAATCGCTACATTGGCATCGCTGTGTTTTAGACAGATGAGAAAATTCATAACTAAAGCAATTGACCCTGTGTCTAAATGTGTGAGCGCCACTAAGAAATAATATGTCGAAACAAGTAGTGAGGGTAAATTCTATGCAAATACTGAAGGAATCCCATAAAAAAATATTACTCGGATGGAGTGCGATGCACAACTGCAAGTTAATTGCGTCTAACAAGAATCGAAAGCATTTCAACATTTTGAATATTCATCAATCTGTGACACAGAGAAGTACTTAGTTTTAAGACTTACAAACCATAACCCCCAACAACGAGTTTACGTTCTCCGATGACTAATGTGATTGTTGCATGCATGTAATTTAGTATCGTCACAGTCAGTAGAGTTTTCTAGAGATATCCATTAGGGCAATCATATCAAAGCTATTAAACGTTTTAGCGAAATGTCAAAGAGTTCTAATGTTTAACTGATATAAGGAAGGGGCGATATCCACACTTATGGAAATAAATGAACATGAACTATGTGAAGCTGATATATCAGTGGTGGGATGGAGATGGATTCAGTTTGGAATTGCCTTCTAGTAACAACTTCAAAAAAAGCCAATAAAAGACAACAATGTTTGTTAATATTGCACTCTAGCTGTATCAGACAAAATATTATTAAAAGCGTGTAATGCATGCCACGTGTACGTAATACGTGAGCAAGTAATGCAGTCCGACTATTTGCAAAATTACAGGATAAACCTCTATATCACCAAAGTTTCGAGGTAATTATTTTGATTGACAGTATTTATGTCAAAATTCAATTTGTTCTCAATGAATGGCATTGCAAATGTTATCACCGTTTATTTGCAGGGTTAAACAAAGAAATATAATTGTTATTATAAGGTGTGTGCGATTTGGATTTTACACATACATTTATTTTACAAATTCGGTCATATCGCTACGACGTCTGCAGTATCGCAGTCTATAGTGAAGTCTCGCACTGACACTTCATGCCACATATATGTAACAAGATGTCCCACCCAGTCACGTCATACCTGGCCAACTAGTCCTAACACTAACCTCCTAATGACGAGAGCCTAGCGAGGTAGCTGTTAGTACCGGTTTTATAGGTCTTTGGAATGACTCGGTCGTATTTCAAACCGTGACCTCCCGCATCCGAGGCGGACACTAACCACTAGGTCACTGGAGCGGTTTATTAGTATAATCGTATTTCCCCACTTAATAACATTATAAACGTTACCATCCCGGACTGAAAAGGAGAACAATAAACTAAGTATATAGTCTGATGATACTTCGACACAAATAGAGCTGGAAAAAACTCGTCCTTTCAGATGTGAGCAGTATCAGATGCTTACAGTTTTACATGAAATTGTTATCCTTACAAAAAACATACTAAACAATCACACACAAACAGGCACGACAGTGACTATTTATAAACACAATAATACACCGTCACATAAACATATAATGCAATAACTAGACGATCCGAACCCTAACAAATTGAAATACGGTTACTCTCACACAAACAGAACGTGATATAAAAGTATGGTGGTATTGAAGGTTTTCAAATTGTGTTTGCTCACTTAGACATAGACATAAATAAATATGCATATAAAGATTGGGAATGATTTATGGTTGACAACGTGATAATAAGATGATCCAATCAATTGGCATATTGTTATTGTGCCATCAATTCACTCTATGTTTCTGAGGTAAAGAAGTAGATTACCATAATGTTTAATAAATAACTTTTATATGTGCCATGATTCTCACCAATCAGCTATTGTGACTTTTATTGCTAGCAAGATTTTTCATGGTTTGCTGCACACATACTTGAAGCGACAGACAATGTTAATACATTCCCTGCAACATAGAGTAAGAACAATTACAGAACACGTCTTGTTCTATCGTCAGTAGGAAATCAACTGACTGATATTAGGTCACGGATTGTTACATTTAATTAGACTTCCTAAATGCATGTCTTAGTTTTGAAATCAGTGTGACGAATATGAAGGTCATACTCAAATAATTATCATGACAATCACAGGTAGAGACAAGAGTTTATTTAGAGACAACATGAATCAACAGTTAACATGAAGGATGACACTATTCCGGAGAGGAACTAGAACGTTCGATGTCGCCTAATATGATAATCAACGTGTTAGGTCAAGTGCATGCCAGAGATTTACAAGATAACATGTGTAAATTTCAATCAGCATCCTCTACCTGCTCTGACACAAGATCAAGAGAGTAAATATCTACCAATAAATAAGGTCGTTCATTATCTCCTGAAGATTATGTTTTTTCTCTAGAGATGCAAAAGTCACTTGCAGAAAATACAAAACCATGGCTTACACATATACGGTGAAATTTTGCTCGTTCTGGCCATCTTTTATAACATATTATCAGATTTCTTGTTAGAGACATGGATATGGTATACCATACTTAAGGAGGGTGTTCTATTTAGACTCTCCATGAATCACGACAGGTTAAAGTGTCGTGTCTGGATCTAATTTAGTATACATGCATAATTAACACCTTCTAAACTAATAGACACATTTAGACAAATTCAACAATCATTAGGACGTTTAACATGACACATGTGATAGCCACTTTTCACATAACGCATGTTTCACTTCCCAGACATATGTTATTGGTAAGCAAAGCTCTAAAATCCGAGGGCAGTATCATCCAAATTAATAAATGGCAAGAAGAGATGTGCTCTTATCCGGTAAGTCGTGAACGCATGATGAAACGAAGCCTACAAGGGAATGACAAGTAAAATGTGAAAGTATTAAACAATCGAGGAAAAATACTAAAACGAAGAGAAGCAGATGCATTTTTGCAAAAAGCACGCATTTAAAATAAGACTGTGGTATTCCTGAAATGGAAAAAGCTAAGATGTGTTGTCACCTAACCATAATTTCAATGTGCACACTCCAGTTACTTGAGGAGCTATTATGATTAGATGGCCTGGTTATGAGACAAAAAATATATTTACGTATATCCTTAGCAAGAGCATTTCCGTGTTGTTACTAAGATTGCCGGATTTCTTGGATACGCTTTTCATTATGATAAAAGTGATTAATAATTTACCATTCGTAAGGAACATTGATTGTAAAGAGAGGAAGGGCTTGTTTACCGGACCATCACATGCATTTCAATCGGAAAACAACAACTACATGTGTCTTCTTGCAAAGGAACCTCTTTCAATCCATCCTGCTAAACAAGTTGGTCATCATAAATGTGCATCATTCAGATCGCTCCACTTGCGGGCATCTTAGTCATACTAATAACACAATTCACACATATAATCACAAAACTAACCTTGATAAAGACTTTAAGAATCTTAACAGAACAGGAAAGAAAATAACTATATATATATATATATATATATATATATATATATATATAGATATATATATATATATATATATATATATATATATATATATATATATATATATATATGTATATATATATGTATATATATATGTATATATATATATATGTATATATATATATATATATATATATATATATATATATATATATATATATATATATATATATATATATATATATATATATATATATATAGACGTTGAGACTTGCATTCACATCCTACGTTCTGCGAAACTCTTCATGCTCCTTAGAGGTGTCTATGTTCTTGTTGTCAAAAACAGAGAGACGTACAAAATATTTCGGGTTTGCTGTACTCTTGCTGTCTTTGCCGAATGCATTGTATACCCTATCGACAAAGATTGAAATGAATGTGATGTTCGATGTTACGGGAACTTAAATATTCAGGACATGTTACCTAATTACTCACTTTTATGGCGTTGACTATAATTTGTAAATGGTTTTGAATGACAAAATAGCTAAACTATTGTATATGCCTTATACATTGCTACTACGACTTGAAGGTATGCTCTCAGAATAAATAATCTTTTGATGATTAGGTATCAAACACATTCTTCAATCCCGTTTGTCTACAAATAAGAACTGTTGAAATGGTGTTGATCTGATGTGGATTTTTGACGACGTTGCTGTGGAGCAATTCGGGAATTTGTTCTGGTACAAGGATGCATCGATCCACTGAAGGAGACTTCTACCATCGCTGAAGCGCATGCATTAGTCTATTGAAGGAGCCATCATACACTCTGAATTATATCTCTCAGTTAGCCAGGGTCAGTGCTGGGTCCGTGTGAACGTGCATGGAAACAGATGCAATATGGTAGAAACAGGGATGAACAAGTTAATCGAAAGACTTCATAGGGATAAATGGGATTTATAAATCGTCTACGAATTCAAGGAATGTATTCTCATGATTCTTTATGTATGCCGAACGTGTGCTGGAACGTGAAATCAAGACTAACCTTACTCCCACAAGGAGACAAAATGCACATTGACAGGAAAGTGGATGAGTGTCATATTGTTTTGTGCTCTTGTTCGTGGATTTCGCTTGTCAAGTGAATACAAATTTGAGCACTTTCCTACCACTGAACAACACCAAAAAGACGACGAATCGAGTCCAATGATTTTCTCAGGCCACATCAACGAATTCTTAAAAATGATACTTGAGTCAAATCCCAGAAGACAAGGGGTAATGTAGAGAACGGCACTTTCCTTAGAAGGCATTTTTATGGAACGCGTGGAAAACTACGAATGAAGATGATCTTGTTATCTTGGCAGATCCAATATACTACTTTATTTGAACTCATAAAGTAAATGTATATCATCGGTGAAGATTTTCTATTGGAATATAAAGAGAAAGCTACAAATGTCGTCATTCCAGCCTCTCTGACCATCAGTGAAAGGTTTCAGATTGCATGATACCAGCAATATTGAACAACATGGTTTTGATTCGTGGGTGAATATACACTCATCAGTAATTACTGCAAGTTTTGCAGCATGACTATTAGTGTTAAGTGTACGAAAATTCCGCGAGATTCGAACCGATAATTTGAACGCGATTTTGCGAAATACCGCAGGAAAGCTTAGGTTTATCGCCGTTTGATTTGTTCAACCATGTGACAATTTGTTGTTTAATGATGATTATGTGGACTCAATGATCAGGTGACAAAACAAGACAACCTTCCAATATGTCGCTGATTACGCCAGAAATTAGAAAATACGTGTCAATAATTGCACGAGAAGATCACGATGTCGGCTCGCAGATAGACGATATATTACAATTTTGGAAAGAAAAGTAAGAATTTTGACACGGGTGATCGTCTGCTGGTGCTTACCTATGCTAGTAGAAATAAAGTATCTGTCCAATGGAAAGAAACCCACCAAATCGAATGAATAAAAGTCAAAATTGACTACATTCTCGACATAGGATATGCCAGTGTGTTAAAAGAATGAATGAAAATCATGATCAAACAGATGAAGAAGAGTTACTTAACATAGGAGGTACTGCTACCATCGACGACGAGTCGAGTGACGAAACACGGTAAACCAAAAGTACAGATACTCCATGTGAACTGCACCAATGGGGTGGGTCAAGAAGGAATATACTAGGTCGGCGTGTGTATGATTTCCTGAATATCAATGACAACAAATTGTAGAGAGGTTGCTGTAAATTTATATGTATTTACAAACAGAACATGATATACTTTGTTAATATAGCGTGAAATAAACTGAAGAACTTTGGAGTGAATCAGAATTAAAATATTTCCAATATCATTTAATGCATGGGAGACGGTCGATATGGCTCTAAGTACAAATCTGGATCTGGAAGCATTTGAACTCTCAAATTACCTGCATACGCCACGCATGGTATTGGTCAGAAAACACTTTTGTATAAATCTTCTTCATCTGAAGATGCAACACTGCTACTTGGTTTGGAGTGCTCGTTTTAAAAAGTGACAGTCACCATTATATTTGAACGCAGCTCTCATCAAGATACATTGGATGGTGCTAATAGCCGATAATGGTCACGAGTTAACGCAGTTCACGAAATCTAGATGTATTTACCATTTTAAAGTTCTTTCTTTCAGTTTAGTCAGTGCAGATCTTTTGTTAACTCGTCTTGTGCGTACTTTGTTGAAAAGCTTGGAGAATGAAGAACGCTACGTTATCTATATTGTTGTACACAGGCATACCTGGAAGAGGATGTTAGTTTATGAATCAATCTATTTTAGAGATTGCAAGCCAAAACTTCACTGCGACTCACATAATGCCCTGAACTGAATGCCTAATCCATCTAGTAAGAGGGTAAGGACAGTTCAAACCCCACCCAAACAAAACTGAACTGCAACAGATTTATATAGACCAGAAACCAGACAAAATATTCAATAGTTTCATTGGCTGATATGGTTATACAGGAACGTCCTTCCAAATTAGTAACTCGGAAAGGAATACCAAATACAGTGTTTTGTGAAAGAAATTAAAGAGCTAATCAAGTTCTTAAAAGGAACGTAGACCAGTGCACCAATCGTAAAGTTACTATAGCTAAATACGTCGTTTTTGGCAATAATCAAATCGCCCGACACGGGAACAGAAGTGTTATCTTACTGAAGCTGGCTAGGGTAATGCTGCCCTCTGGATCAAAACCTATTCTGGACTGAAAACGACTGTTTAGCACTGATGCGTAAACATAAAATATGCTCGTATATCTCTTTGGTAATAAATGGATCACCAGTCTTTTATGTATAACTAGAATGCGAAAGTGACCAAATTACACTGAATGCGTTAATCATTGACTTTGCAGCCATATTGTTCCCGGTTCATGCGATCCGAGTCTTGGTAAATATTTAGGTCGATTATTTGAGCACAATGTACGCTGCAGGCTCCTTTACAAAGAAAGTTTTATAATGTAAATAATCCGTTTCAATATATATGTATGATGTTTATATTCCGTAATGTTCTAAAACTTCTTCGGAGTTTTTAGTATTTAAATTGTATGCACGCAATATCAATACATTATGTTATGAACGAGAATGTCCTTGAGTGCTGTGTCATATTTATTTATCGTACAATTACATTAGAAATAAACATCTAATTCACAAGATTGCAGAAAGTTTCTTTGTTTAATACAATACAACACGACTACATCTCGTTCCATGTGTCGGGGAATGGGTTGTCTGAGTTCTCACAAACGTAGATAAGCCATTACACTTTTACAAACGTTATAGTATAAATATTATAAAGTATTCAAACATGACAAGAAGCGTGTGAAACACGCAAAAGATCCTCTAAAACCAAGTCAAACAAATAATAATACAAACTAAAATAAAAGAAAATTAAGTATCCTGATAATTAAAGGATGAGTATCCAAAAAAGACAAAATACACGTGATACACTGACGATAAAATCGACAATGATGTTACTAAACTTATGAATTTAGTGTCAGTCCACCAGTGTCTCTAACAACAGATGATTATAGCAATAAAATAAATAAGAACCTTACTATCAAAATCTACGGACGAAACATGTTTTGAAACTCATTTTATCATTAATGACCGTTTGGAACAATTTAAATATATTCCAATTCGATTCAGCTTTAATTTCAATTGTGCAAATTGTGGAGTGTTCGGAGATTAGAACAAAATGATTTCGTTAAGACTCAGTATAAAGTTTTGACCTTGAACTGTGTATTAAGCACAAATAAACATTCAGTGATATGCACGTTCTACATCTATCCCATAGTTGCATATGACAGTGTATACGAGGTAATGTTTTTGCTTATCTTGTTTGAGGTCGTTGCATAGGTGTTAGTACTGAATATAAATAATAGGATACTTGCATTGGCCTTAGAAATAATAAGAAGCAATGCTATTTTAATCTGGGAAATTTACTTTTTAAATGTTAGTAAACCGCTTTTCAATTTGACATAGATTAGGATATATTTGTTTGCTATTGTAAGTCTTTCTATTAGTATTGATACATTTTGAACAATGAACAAATTGTATATTGATGATCGGTGCAATGAGTGGCAGTAATCATTAGACATATCTTAGAACGCCCTTGTGCTATAATTACATTTTACACAGATGGGTCCATCTATTGCTACATTTAACCAATGTAATTCGGTGACGAATTTATACTGTATTGAGGTTACGTGAGAGCGGGTCATTTATTTCTCTTTGATTTTCTTTTCAAAAGCCCACTCATGGATCAAGTGTATCTAAATTAAGCTACATTAAGTATGCTAGTTGATATGCGTAATTTGTCTATTATACTTAAATGCGGTATTCACCCAAAATAGCATCCCCATTCAACGTGCCTATGTATTGAGACACACACACACAAACCTATATATATATATGTAGGTGTGTGTGTGTGTGTGTATGGTACACAATGTGACACGCCATAGGATTTCACATTTGTTTCGCCAATTTTTGAGGCGTGATGGCCTCCTGCTGCTATGTAATACGATTTGTCATAACTGGAGATTATCGATTATTTCAATGTCGTTGGCATTCGCTTTTACCTAAAACAGGTACCACTTTAATCATGCCACTGTATGAGCGCATGTTGAATGTCATATATCTTTGGCTGCATCATGCAAACAAATTCTTGGCCCCAAGACCACATACGTAGCAAGAGTATGACAATCACAATGACTTATGTGAGATCTACTTCTCAGTTATTCGACAAAGACATCTCCATGATTTGCTAACCATACTTTTCTTTGTAACAGAGAACTTCACTAATAGAGCAATGTATATTCTCTCAAAATTATATAACACACCATGCAAAACTTTTTAGACAGACCGAAACAGATGCGGATGAGATCGACCTATTTGGTATTTTGCCAAATACCACTGCAAAATTCTGCTATCTGTAACTAATTATAGTTTCAGTCAGTGTCATTAAATTATGATAAAAGTACATAACGCGAGTTATTTAAACGGCTACTTGCATATAATGACTCCTCTTTTACGATTCACTAGGCTTACGGATGTAATTATGTGTTCATAAGCATGATTGGGCGTGTTTTATGAGGCGTAGCGATAAGATTAAACGCTACTGAGTTACGGACGGACATATCCCCGTCGCAGGATACTCACATACAATGTTAGCGTATTCAAACAATAAGAAAAAAAGAATGCTCAACATCAACAATCACATGTCGCTCCCCATCGTATTATATATTGTTCGCCACATATATTGCATTAAAGTACACGCGCAAGCACACTACTTTTCTTCTTGCGAAAGATAAATCGATAAAGCGATACCGGGTGTTAGAAGCATTTGTTGTTACCTAACTTGAAACTAAATTAATTGCACAAGACTGGTCGTTTACAATCCATCTACACTTGAACAGAAAAGTATTATTCCATTCCCCCATGTCAATTACAGTATGTCATTTAGGAGGGAATGAAACTTGGTACTTACAAAAAAAAAAATAAACGCTTTTGCGTATCTGAATGATATTAATTTCGATTTGCAGCAGGAAAAGAGGTTTAAATGAAGGAAGTTTTAACTCTTGGATCACAACGGGTTTAAAAGCTTATAAAACTACTTTGAGGTTAGATCTCAGAATAAAGTTATGTTTGTGCCAAAACTAGACGTTATAGGACGTTATCACTTTTTATTGTATTTAGTCCACGATAAAACAATGTTAAAGCCATATCCGTCAGGTCGTGATAGTAGTTTGAGGAGTACACATGCATTTGGATTTTGTTTAAAGATTTGCCTCTTGCGTGCATCATATTTTATTGAACAGTCATTTTCTTCCATGAGAACGAAAGTTGTTCAAAACATAGCTCTCAATAGCGAGGAACTAAATATGAATTTTCTTCTGGACTTGACGAAAAAGGCCAAGGGTGCTCAGATTAAGACTGCAAAGTGTATTGAAACGCATCATCGTTTGGGCATTTCACTCAACTCGAAAAATAAGTTTGATTTGTTTGGAGATTCCACTCCAGTGAAGTGCACATATATTTTGCAAGTGTGTTAAAGCGAATCGGAATTGGAAGAATATTTAAAAGGTTTCCTGTATGATGCTCTGGTGTTAACTTTCTTGCAATTATGTGGTGCTACTTGTCTTGCAATTATGGATGTCAAACCATACATTATTTGCCGTAACTTGTCAAAGGAACATAATTAAAATATTTACATATCATGGAATAAGAAGAAAATAAGAGTGAAAAGTTTAACCATATTAACTGGTCAAATTATGAACGTATTATAAATTTAATAGAGGACGTATTAAGTGAAACATATACAATATTCTTTTTAAATTAATCATCGCTTTTGTTTAGAAACTTTCGTGGCTTGCAATATGTAGATAATCTAGTATCTGTCCCATTGTCTGTCATCTAGCGATGTGTTACTTTTCCCTCTTTTTTATATTACATCATGATGGATTCCTATATTAAAGAACATTGAGTTTACTTTACTCATATACATTTTATCTATTCTAAAGTATGAATGTTTAATTAAGACTTGTTCTGGTCTTTTCGGTAGCTCAATATTAAAATATACCTTAATATGATAAGTGATTAGAGGCAAATGAGCTCTATAAATATAATACAAAATCCACCAAAATCCGTTTAACTTTCAGTTTTGGAAACTTGTTTAAGACTAGTTGTCACAATATCCAAGCCGCGTATTCACGATTTTGCAAATATCAAAACATCATGTTCGTTGATTTGATCTTAGCGAGAAAACTATCATAACATAGCGAGCTGGCCGACTATTTTTTAAAAGGGTCTACTTATCAAAAAGGTAATTCAGATGGTAAGATGTTTTGGCACTATTCAATTTATCTTTGTCGAAAATATGAAAGAAAATCAATATAAAATTAGACATAACTATTCATACCTAACGGATAAATGTTATATATTATTATACTGGAATAAAATAGTAAATGTCGTGGCTTGATACATTTGCGTATTCCTTGTTTTATATTTGATTAATTTAACAATATGACATATTATGGGTATCAACTGTCAAGCGATGTTAACTTGTTTCTGATAAGGCATATATTGAATAACGCAAGAGGAGTTGACAAGATGCAGATTAAAGAGTATCAGATTCAATATTATTGCTGACAAGGGGTAAAACAAACCACAAGCTGTCAAGAATCAAGTAAGAGAAGAGTATTTTTAATTCCATATAATGAAAGAGGAGGGCCTAGCTGAGACGGTTCAGCTTTTAGTGTGCCAGAATTGTGAGTGTGGGTTCGAAATCGTACCATTGGATCATCACAAGTTGACAGCCACGGCTCTGTACTCATATAGCTTGGGTAAATAATCGTCTAGTCGTATTGCTTGTTTGCTAAACAAATTTTTTTTAGCAAAGATCCCAAAAACCTACACACAAAAAATAAATCAGTGCAAAGATAATGTGATTTAATATAAATAGGACACTTCTGGTTCATAAACAAATCCACTAGAACTACAATATGCATGGAAACTCAATGGTTAGCTAGCCGAACTTGCTATCATGATGCTGTTGGTTCAAAATCTACCATCAGATCAGCCAGTGTTGGAAGATATGTTTTGTCCTTTACAGAAGGCACATTACTGCATTTGTATCAGTACTAAATTAACTATATCGGCTTTATGTGTGAGTACTTCGAATGATTGTTTCTGGCCACTAGAAATTTTAAGAGCCGAAGACGACCGTTTACAAGCGATACTGGTGGTAATGAATCTTAACAGAACAATGATCTTATTTATACTTTTACGTGTATAAATGTAATAATCCCTCGTTAAAACAATGAAAGGAAAATTCAAATATGAGTATATGGATTGGAGCGTTTATACTTGCACAGATTGAAGAATGTCAAGTTACATTACCAGAACATTCATCAAATTAAAACTTAAATGCTAATGCTCATTATCCATTCTAAATATACCAAATATTAAAAATATGAAAGATAAAAGCAAATGTCATATAACTGAAAATTATATAAATAAATTAAAATTAGTAAATAGCATTGAGAAAAACTACTTACGTTGATCTTAAAATAATAGCATGGTTTGTAGTCCTCCCTATCATGCACGCTGAGTAGGAATGGGACAGGTACCTGAATATATAACCTTCGCCCAAATCGATTCCAGGTAAAGGTACAATATACTGGTTTGCCATATATGGTTATATTTATTTTCAAGTGTCAGTTTCTAGTAAGAAGTATAAGTTATAAAGTTATTTTCAAGCTGAGGTAAACTATATCAAGGTATGCGTACTTGCTATGGCAGCTACTAAAGTTTTCATATGTGATTTAATGCGCATTTGTAAATTTGTTTGTAACCTTTACTTAAACATATCATGTTGTAATTATTACAAATCTTGGTAGCGCAAGAAAAATGTTTAGTTTTCAGCTACTGATAAACTTTGTACTGCCTTTAGAAAATAAATAAATGAAAGAAAGAAGTTAATAAGATTTAAAAGTAAAGCTGTGTATAACTTACAAATATAATAATTTTCTTCCACCTTTTCCGCATAAGAAACCATATCATTCTTGTATCTTTATGAATTATATATTTGCTTACTAACTACGATTTCCTGTTTTAACTTTTTTGTTAACCTTCATTTTGCTTTGCCAGAGGGACACAATTTTGATCAGTATATGCTACAGCTTACCGTGTTTTCTTCATGATATGACTAGAAATATTCAACGCAAACCAAGTTTGAGTGATCTTTGTATATAAAGAATTATGGTTGATGTGTAAATATTTTAAACTCAAATTCAGACTATTACATTTGTTCACTCGGATATATTTAAGGAGAAGAACTCTGTTTAGAAATATTTTCACGTTACAGTATTGATCAGTAAGTTACATTGTAATCAGTCATTGATTCTGCTATAATTTTAGAAGTAAAGTATTTACAGTTTTAGTGTTGATATAATAATTATTTTAAGACATCATATGGACTGCCAGCGTGCTCAGATATGTAACATGCCTAATGTATAGCACATAATGTATTTGTAAAATTTGATAAAGCAATCATTATTTATCATAGTATAATATGTATAAAATAGTCGTTTTTATTTGAATATGGGGATACATTTTTAGATATTTTTTTAATACTTTAGGACTTAATTCCTTCGCCAATGATCTTAGTTATTAATAATATTCATACTCTCCAATATCCAGTTAATAATATGTCTGATTTATTTCATTCCTTTATATCATCAGTTTAGTTTCATTTAGGTGGTACCTGGGGATTTTATAAACTGAACAGTTAGAACGACTCCATATAAACCATTGCAAGTGGTTATTAGGTGCTAAGCGATCTACCAACACTACGGAGAATAGGGATGTTATTCACTTTAGGTAAATATATATTCACCATCTTCATGTACTTCGCATATTACGAAATGCAGAAGATCATATTCAGAGAATGCTAAAGTAAATTAAAGTTTTGACGTACAGAAACTGGTATACATATTGGAAACAAAATGACTAAAACGAACTGTATCTTTGGTGTAAATAGTAACGATGAAGATGATTATTATTTTGGCATAGTCCGTCCAAAATCTAAGCGCGCATATAATTATTGAACAATGAAGACTCGACAACTGTTGACAGTATCGTTAAGTGTGTGTATAATGAGCATAATGTTTACAAATCACATTATCGTCTCTGGTTGTAATGTTCAGGTCCTTCGTCTATCTCTCCCAATAATTTACGTTTGCAAAGATTTATATTGCCACTATTAATCCAATTATTCACACAACAGTGTAATTGTATGCATAATGTATTGTACTGTTCTATTTTACATACGCCAAACCATTTATTTTAAGTCCCGTCCATAGTTACAAGAGCGTAATAATTTCACATATCCGTCTTTCAGTTGTCCCAAAAACTGCTTACCCGCAAAATGTAAACAAACGCATTACAATAGGAACCAACTATATATGCAGCAGTGCATACGTTTCTTGTGTGCATTCTAATAATCAAGAGGGAAAATGATGTATAAATTCATATTTACTATTTGTAAGTTATATTTATTTCAGCACAAGCCACAATAAACAAAATCAATCAATCAATAAATCAATCCATCTATCCATCCATTCATCATCCATCCATCAATAAATCAATCAATCAATCAGCCAACCAACCAACCGATCAAACAATCAATCAATCAATCAATCAATCAATCAATCAATCAATCAATCAATCGTGCTCATGAAGGTCGTGAGACAGGTTTCTTTAAATTCCTTTAGGGAACTTAGATACATATGAAAGCTTTCTCAATATGTATATCCTTTCTCTGCCTGATACACCTCCCCCCATTGAGCTAATGTGGTAAGCTTAATACTTGCATAATAGCTTAATGACCTTATAATGTCAACGTGATGAACAAGAATACATGTTTTTTTGTTGAACTGTTCATATGGATTTTTGTATCTAAATGTAGACCTGATCAGGTACAATTTTGATCCCATGCTTACAATAGGGTGGATGCTAAGATTGTATTGTACGTCTTTCAACTATCATAGTAAACGTATTATAAAGCACTGTATTGATCATAATTACAAAATAATCTCTAGACATGATAGGAAAGGATATTGTAGTGATACCATAATATATGGCTGGCAGGATATTGTGTTATCATTTAAAGTTTTGAGCTGCAGTCAAGTTACTTTTATTGATATGAATTTGTTTAAATCTATTATTATGCATTCCTGCTTAAATTAAATATTTCAGTTATGTTTACCACAATGCACAAAGAAGCAAATTCCAAACATAAATTAGAACAAAATGAATATGTAATTCATAATTTTAGTTACAAATAATGTAGCAAAAGATGAACCCAAGCATACAGAACCGATGGACAGTACACCTTCATGCATTACATCAATACCTGACCAATGATTTTGCAACATATCGAACGAATGAAGACAACTTCACTATGTGAGTATTTGCTTTTATTGAATCAGGAAGGTAAACATTACAAATGTCTTGCAGATTTTTTGAGGAGTGTGTTTGGCTCTTACAATTTTCAGTCTACGGAAAACAATGATGTAACAAATGCAATGTTGTTAAAGTACATTATTTTGTTCCCTTTTCAGTCTTTCTTTAGTTTGAGTTAGAAAAATAAAATAACTTCAACTTCACTTTCTCAGAAGTGTGGTGGGTTACTTCAACTGTGCGACCTAATGCATGGAAAAAGACATAATTTGAACTGTCATTGATTTGGTTAGAAAAATGTGCCAATATACTGTGCTGGCTAACCGAACAATCACAACCATTAGTGTTATCCCATAGTTAGAGGACCAGTGATTGTATTATCTTGAAATTGTGTCTATGTTCCCCATATGCTTTTTTATGCATTTGCCCATTTATAGCCATGTTCCACATGCAGTTCGTGCTAGCAAACTCTTCCCATCGATCCACTTAGCCTATGATTAATATACAACGGACATTCTTAACTTTGTAACGAAGTACTGAGATGACGATGTTAAAATTGCTTTGTTGTGGACAGGAATTTATTTAGAACTGTATTCATTAAGACTGGTGACATAACTTATTTGGAATTTAATTTACAATACAGTATGTTCTTTTTAGGTTTTCATTTTTGTCCCTGGCAAATAAATGAGTTATTTATTTTTTTACAAAACTTGCTGGTGTTCACTGTTCACTCGTATAACACTTTATGTACTTGAACGCTGTTTTGTTTTCATGATTGCTCTTAATGCAAATTTAACTTTAATTTACATACCTTCTTGTCAAGGTTACCAAACAAAATGAAAATATGGCTTTAATACAATGGTCCCAAGACATCATGAACCAGTTTTTGTTGTGCAAGACTCATAGGAACTAAAAACAATTTGTAGTGTGTTTTCAGTCCTTGTATTTGAAACAGATATATGTAAACGTTTTATACTGTATATGTTTGTATGAAATCTAAATTAGAGTGCAGAATCCTTTTCTTCTTTAAATGTAACTTTATTCTTATATATATATATATATATATATATATATATATATATATATATGTGTGTGTGTGTGTGTGTGTGTGTATACATAACCAACTCTTATAGGTATTTCCTCTATTAAAATTAAGTTATTTGAAATGTCAGAATAGTGTGGAATATTGAAGGAACGTGAATCCGAGCAAAGCTGCAATCCTGCTTCATTAGCTATTAGACAAATTTGCAATATAGCTTTCGCTTGTAGATATAAACCAGGCTGTGTTATAATTGATCAGTTTGGAGCCGCCATGATAAAAGAGATCAGTTTTAGCTGCTATATTTATTCAAACTGTCTGGATGAGTGTCTTATATCTCATCATCAATACACATCTCTCATGGCCTGCAGAACCTTTGTTGGAGAATGAAGAGTGGGCAAATCCTTGGCTTAATCTCAAGAAGGACACCAAAGTGCTGAAAACATTGGCACAGTTACTATTTAACCAAAGCTTCCTAAACAGACTTGAGCGTTACTTAACTTTTAGATATGCCATTTCAGGATTGCAACACTACATGGTATTTAAAAGAAAAAAAGAACGCTTTAAATGAGTTTATTCTCAACTTAAACATAAATTACTGAATATACTTACCATTTGAAGATCAGAAAAAGTTAGCATTCATTAGTGCACATGAACCACGTACAGTGGCTCTCCTTTTTAAGTCTTTGGTCTGCTCATTTATAAAGCATGCACATCAGATATAAACAATTCCTTGACGCTCTATCAATAAATAACTCAGTAAAGATTGTATGTATACTAAATTTACCAACCATAATGAATATTTAATAATTGTATTAATATGTTAGCAGATGCCAAATGAAACATGTTAAACGATACATATTTCTGGTAATTGCAAAATTACCGCTGAACTTTAAGTTTTTCACCAGCACATCCTGATGCACGAGATTTTCATACAAACCTCCTGTGTACAGGATTCAGAATGAGCTAACTGCTTTAGATCACAATATCCACAGTGACAGAGGTGTAATGAAAATCAGAGATGGAGAGACAGTGTAAGGTTATTTTACTACAGGCAATTAGCAGTAAGGTTATATATGTATTGTACATTATGATCCCCGCTTGGACATCATGCCAGTGGAATATTATTCACATGAAGAAGTCATGTAAACAAAGTATTAGATACAAGTCATTTTAACAATTGGTATACAATTTTTTATTTGTGGTAAGGAAGCTTGTTACTTTGATGCATACATATCTTTTAATTAGTATCGTTACCATTTTAGTGGATATTTATCTTGATTTGATCTATGCAAGTTTAATATTTAGATCCAATGATAGGTATGGCACTGTCCATGGGGACTGACACACAATATTAATAATAAATAAAGTCCATGAAATTTGCTCAGGACATTTGGGGAAGATGCTGTCATCATGATGATTACTGGCTAATGTCTGCTCATGAATATATATCTGCAGGTGCAGGAAAGGGAAAAATGCATCAGGCCTTTGATAGTACTTCGTAAATCGAACAAATAAGAACACAACTAACCCTTCAACAACTCCTTCTTGGGAATTTGGAATTGGCCAAGATGCTATTGGGGATGAGGTAATATGGATTAGCATGGGTATGCTTGTCACACAAGTTAAGAAAATAAAATTTTCTTTAAAACAAGTATCATCGATGTTACAACAAAAAACCGCCAAGGAAAAAAATATCCCAACATCAGAGAGCTTATTCAGAAAGTCATCTTCTGTCGACTTGAGCGCAGGCCGGGTATACGGGGGAGAATATAACTAAAAGAAGATGATCCCAGAAAAATTTGTAGAAAACTGGCGCATCAAGAACCACCATCAACTTTTGTTTCTTGAAGGAGAAGATATCTCAATTTTAGTTACGTAAAATATAAAACACAGTGTCTGCTATATGGCGGTGTCTGCTAAGGCAGGTTACTTTTTATATCATAGCCGGTTAATAGCAATAGGTGAAAATAAAATAATGTATAATGTTGTATCTGCAATTTCTGTAAACTTTTTATATTGATTAGTTGTGACCTTCTTGTCCACATTGTTTAATAGACAGAAATAGACTGGCGTTAAAAAATATGAAACAGAGCATTATTATTTGATGCAAAAGTATGTGCAGTCATACGAAAACAAATAATAAAGTCTACAGTATACAATTAGGTACAAATTAAATATGCAAGAATGTGTTTAAGTGCATGCCAGTCTTGATAGGATGAAGCTAGTGTATTGTCCATCTGGATATGTGTCATGTATCTGCCAGAAACAGCAAGAGGGAATTACAAGTCTCTGTCCAGACCTGAGACTTCTATGCTGCTGTAGTATGAACTGCCTATAGGCAACATATCTGTTGGCGCTCATCAAGTCAACTTCATCGTTGAGGACAAGAACATCATGTCTGTACATCCTGTCCAAGGCAAGCGCAGTCTCATCGAAATTTAAAACTTGAAAATCCTGAAAAATTGTTGTACTATCCTTTTTCTAAAATGGAAAAAAAGTATATTGTGAACAGCAATAGGAACATTAACTTATTCATCTTCTACAAGCACATTCCACGGTAAAATACACATGGATCAAAACTGCACATTGTTTGTATTTTGACATGAGCGCTATCGGTTCCATCGCAGCTAGAACTGATACTAAGTGTAGTTTATGTTGAGAAGGACAGATGAATTATTTTGGGGAGCATTTCCAGAAGTCAGAGACTCCAGCACTGAGATTGAATAGGAATGGCTGATTGCAGATGAAGGAATGTCTGATTGCAGATGAAGATAATACTTACATAATAATTTTGCCATTGTATCATCATCAGCTTAGGTTTGTTTAGCATAGTGAGGTACCCACATTTAAACCATGTAGTGATAAGAATCTACTAGATGAGTCTAAATTGTAAATAAAAATGTTCTTCTCATTTGCATATGTATCCATGTCTGTTTTTGGACAGCATACAAGTTTTCAATTCATTCACAGTGGTTGCAAATAAATAATCTAAGCATATGTCTTATCTGGTAAGCAGTCTCGTTAAAAGTCTTAAAACTTCTAACGTTAAATAAACTCTTAAGCATGTTAATAATAATTCATTAATGGACAGCAGATCTGTCTCTCACAACACCTTTTCTGGTTTGTGGGCATCGTCCTAAATTTTCCACACACCATTCTGGAAATCCTGTGTTGGAGGTTGTCGGTTGGGTGATAACAAACACACTGTCCTGAACCTGGCTCCAATAGATTAAAGACAAGGTTGGGGTGGAACTGCAACTTTTGTATCAACTGTTCCCTAAGCCAGTCTGACTCCACACTTGTTATCTCCTGAAATTTGTTCAAAAGATTAAGCATAACGAATCCCTGTATGAATGTGGTACAAACATCTTGAATGCCTGGAAATGGAAGTTATTGCAAATGTTGCATTGTAAGAGTAACTATCAACGTTTTACCCATGTGTGTAAATGGATGCAGATATTTGATTTTATTGATGTAAAGTGCACGTTACACACTGCTACACATATCCTTTATACAGAAGAGGTTTTATGGAATGTAGTCCACATACCTGTCAAGTTATTCATACATTTTGTGATATATGTTTAGCACAAAACAATTTTCAGTTTTGGCAATAACATGTTCAAGGAATATATAAAATGTATTGAAAAAATTAAAGAAGCTTCTAAATTGTCACTGAATTATGTACAATTGTATTACATAAATCAATTGCAATAATCACAAATTCAAATGTGGAAACATTGAACGCCAAGCAGACAGGACAATTAAAATTATTAAACAAAACGTTAGATCAGAAATGAAAAACAATCTGTTTCTTGCAAGCCCTCATGTTATTATAAATTCTGGGCAAAAAATACTTTTTAGGATTATTAAGTGCTTATGTTTATCATGATATTGCATATATTGTATTACCTTAAGCTATGTTGAGGCTTTACAAATACACAATAAGGTATGCATTCATTATATGTAAAACAGAAGAATAAAAGTGTACTATTTATTATACAAGACTTTAATGAAGATATGAATAGTGTGTAGACCTAATTGTTTATAAAAAATAGTGAGGTCTAATCGCTGAACTCCAAAGAAACAAATTGGTGTATCCTTTTTAATCACAATTGTTATGTTTTGTCCCCACACTTAATACTGTATTATGCATGGTTTCCCATAGCCTTCGCTTGGTCTCGTGTCTTCATATTATCTAGAAAGTCAGGGGTAAATCAGTTAGGATGGATTTCATACTTTACTCGGTGTTTTTTCAGTGGCGCATGCTTAGAGACTACATCCATAAATACGTCAATCCGCACCCTCAGAGCTTAAATTATGTTATCAAAACTTTTGATAATATTCCATGGAACATAATATGGGTCATCTTGACATTGTCTTTTACTTCAGTTTTGGAAAGATCTTCAAGTGATAGTTCTGTGTGTATTTTTCCATATTTCACTTGCATTTAATCTTTCTTGTACGCGAGGAAGTAAGAACAAGAGTACGTATAGGCAAGAAATAGAGTAATTGTGGGTTTTTGCAATACTGTACAATGAAAGTCGATTTACATCATTCTCGTACACAAAAACCTTCAACTATAGGACACACGGTACTAATTATACGGAAGAACTGTGAACCAGTCTATAAATGGGTGAAGAAATAATAGAGTATTTACAGGTTTGGTGGTCCATAATTGGTTAATAATGAAAATTAAAATTTTAGGAAAAATATCTTTTGAGAGCTTATCCTATATGTAATGTAAAAAAAATATTGACAAAATTCTACTGATGCAACTTTAGCATTTTTACAGGCTTGACTCAGGAGTACTCAATACTGAAAGTAGCACCTGATTCATTTGGTGCAGAATCAATAACACGTGTTTCATGCACATGTATGTAAACAAATTGCCGCGGGTCATATGGTGTTCTCCACACATAAGCTTGCACCAAGGTTAGATGTGCACGAAAAATTATAGGTGTCATTATCAGCACCCATAAATTTTAAGTTATTGAATTTTGAATATGATAGTGTTTCCATATGTTTACCATTGGAGTGGAATTAGTACCGTGAGTCCTATAACTATAAAAGTAGTTATATACATACATTTCAATGATTTCTTTCAAAACTGAACTTAGAAAGGGAAAGCATCAGGATAAAATAACGAGATCAGAAGAAGATGGTACTCACGGATGTTGATATTTTGCCTGGTCTCGTAGCGTGGTGGTGTTTCACGTCATTAAATCCATGGTTTACAATATGGCATATACTTATGCAAATTTCGGTCGCCGGAATCATGTGCGTTATTCGTTCGGGATCCGCAGATCACTGCCGAGCTCGATTTCATAATGGAGACTATATATTCGTTAGTCTATTTCATAACAAGAATCTCTACGTACTTGATATTATTCTCGAATTGCCTTTTAAAATATTATTTATTCAGTTGAAAAATGTTAAATGTCCAAACATATTATCAAAAACCAATTACCCTCAGCTGTATAATTGTGCCTTTAAAGTCTTGCTAAGAAACGCAATTTTGGTAGAAGTTTTTCTTGTTCCGACACCAACACAAAATATACAATGATATTCTTTACTCTGCTGCATTTTAGATCTTTCTATATAACCTCTTTCGAGGTCCTCTAAAGGTCATATGTGTGTGTGTGTGTGTGTGTGTGTTTATATTCATGTGAGTCTATCCCAGGATTGTCCATATAAAGAAATAATGAGCATCTAACAATTTTCGTCAAAATTATCCTCAAACTCAGTATAGCTATAAATGAAATGTGTACGTTCTTATATTCGCAATTACAAATCGGACGCAATAGTAACTCAGCTTGATACAACCACTGCAAAGTTAGACATTGTCTTACATTAAAAGAGTCATGAACACCATTATCCCAAAACATTAATGATTCGTGCATTTAGTTATAACTATATACAAGCAACATCGTAGTAAAACGTGGCTTATACCAATACTTTATCTACGCCATTTTTTTTCACACATACTTTTGAATAAAAATTCATGACTTTCGCCGGCGAAACGGATTATTATTATCTTGCGAGTAGTAAGAAAAACCTTGTGTTTATTAATGTATAATGTTCAAATTCACTGTAATTGAGCATAAATATATAGTCCTTCCCTAAATATATTCTTGGCAAATTATGCTGATATACCATATATGGTCAGGTATTTTCGCCCTATTCAATTCCTATTAAGAATTAATGATTAGCAGAAATAAACTATGTTCATTTTGAGTTCATCAAAGTCAAGGATGTATTGTTGGTTTCAGATTCGACGTTACATCATCGTACTGTAAATTAATGAGATTTATGTGTAATATATTAAAATTATCCTAGAATGTGCATTAGGGAAATTAACATAGTACTCAATATCCATTCGAGTTTTATCCAATCACGAAAACGTTATATGTAACATGCCATGATATGGTTTCTGTCTGTGTCTCTCTCTCTCTCTCTCTCTCTCTCTCTCTCTCTCTCTCACACACACACATTAAAACCGTATGTTTGCCTTATTGGATTTGACTTAAGAGGATGCCAATAAAAAAAAAATCATATTAAAATAATTATATTATTCCAGATATTAAAAGTATCTGTTCACGACGGAATGCAACGCCGAGCACTATATCCAAGTAAATCAAGAAGTTGAAAGAAAAAAGAATTCTGAAATTAAAATCATAACCTGGACCGTGAATAAACGTTATAACTTTGTTGGATACAATCAACGCAGTACAATTGTTGACCGCACATGTGAAATCACGTCCAGATGACACGCTGATACTTGTTTCTACGAAATATAACTCGCTGATGACACCTCTCACCAAACTATAAGTTCACGGATTGAAGCATCCTCATGGTCTAATAATATTATTAGTAATAATAATGATAATAATAATGGTAGTAATAATAGTTTTGATATTTTTCGTGAATAAGTCTTTACCTATTTCAAGGCGTTATGTATATTACCCATATTACACATTATTTAATACTTGCTGCATTATAATGACTTACCGACAACACAATCAATGAAGCATTCGTATAATTAATGTGACTGCTATAAAGATGACATCAATATCGTCATCACTATAAATTGCTAGCCATTTCTGTTTTGAATGCCTGATAAGTATTAGAAAAACTGCCTGTTTTTTCATTATGGTGGTGTCTACTTACAATACTGATGGAGAGAAAATATTTGTCGTTATTGGAACTATTCATCTATTTGTAATGTATATTTAATTTGCGTTGTTTGTTTGTTTAGTTGATGTATTTTGTTTCATTATATGTTATGGAAATTTATATGTTGAACTTGACCTTGTCCAAAATTAAGTCTATTTATTGTTTCGCAAATTTGTGAAATTAATAGCTCAAACAACAATCTTACCCAATGTGATTTAAAGTGGAGAACGTTTGTTTCTTAAGTCCCACCCAAGACATTTTAGTTAAAAAGGATGAATTACTCCAGCTTGCCGGACAGTATGATGTGTCTGAGGCAAAGGCTTTTTTAATTAAGCAAGAAATACAAAATAGTATGGTCCAACATTTGACAGAAATGAATTGTTTAAACATTAGTGAGTTGGGTTTGATTTGTATGTCTGACTCTACCTTGCAAGTTATGGAATTAAAACTAAAATGCAAACATGGAAAAGAGCTAAGAAAGCTTGAGTGTCAGAAAGAAGAGAAAGTTTTCTTAATGCAAATAGAGAAAGCGAGACAAATATACTTACATAAAGAAGGAAGACATGTGCAATTATTCGGATGAAATATAGAGAAGATAGACTAATGAAATTAGAGCTAGAGGAAAGAGAGTAGCAAACGCATTTGCATAAAGAATAAAGACATGCAGATTAAAGAGGGACAGTAATGTAAATGGAGAAGCAGAGAGAAAGAGAAGTTGAATGAAGTTTATTTTAATTTAGATTTAAAGATTTAAAGCTCTCACACGCGAGTTCATGGCTGGATGTTACTAAGAATATTGTAATAATAAACCTTTAAAGAAATTGAAGTATATACATATTTTCTTCATTTGCAAAAGAATTGATGACCATTCAAATGGCCAAGAATATGTTGTTAAAAGGTGCATATGTTAGCGAATGTACTGATTTTGATCTGGTTAGAAAATGTGCTTTGAAGGGTTATGAATTGGTATCTGAGGCTTATCGACAAACATTTAGAAACGTTCCAAACGAAACTGGACATACCCATTACGAAATTGCAAGAGCAGCACAGAAGTTCTTCGATACGCAGTGCTTAGTCAAGAAAGTTGGTCAATAGTATGAACACATCATATTTGTTGAAGACTATCATTAATCGCGTCAATAGTGACTTTCAGGCTTAACTTTATAAACACAAGGTCTAAACTTTAGAAAATGCTGCTCGAACTGCTGATGAGTATTTCTTGGTTCATACAGATTGTTTCGTCATTAAGTCTGCCAACAAACCCTAGTCTGATTTTATTACGGAGAATTATAAACCATTCATATCGAACGATTCTATAACACCCATCAGTGATTCTGACTTTCCTATCTCTATTAAAATTTTACGGGACACAGTAATTTCTCAGTGTATTTCCTTATCATGTACTTTGTCTTTCTTTCTGAGAAGTCTTCCTCTAATGACAGTGTTCTTATTCAGAGCGTATAGTGCGGCTTGGTTTATATTCCTCTCCATTGTGTACATTTGTCATCAGTGTTAGTCTCACACCAGTGACAGTCGGAACAGTGGAGTCTTTACACATGGAGTGTATTGATTTATTACTAGGCAATAACAGCTGTAACAGACAAGCCTGTTTTGGTCTGAACGTCGGTCCTATTGAAAAAGGAATCCCTGATTTATACCAAGCTTGTGCAGTTAAAAGAGTTATGGCAACGAAAGCTCTTGAGAATGATGTCGAGCAGCAAAGTATTCCTTTTACTGACATTTATATTGGTCAGGCTTATGATGAGATCATTTGTTTCCTCCTCGATTGGAATAGTCGAACTGTATTAATCAGAGTGATCCTCTTTTAACGACTCATTTTTTTTCTATACAAGGTGACACACGATAACCACTTGTTTTCAAATAATGGTAGTAATAATAGTTTTGATATTTTTAGAAATAAATCCGGAGATTTCATGTTTGTTTCAAAGGGCTATTAGGAAAACTAAAGCCATAGTCGTTCATGTTTGTTATTTTATTAAAAATGGGGTTCTAATGGGTACATGGATAAAACTTGAGGTACCCACTGTTGACAACCTATCAAAGTATAGCTCCAAAGTCGTATAGATAGGAAATGTTCAGTCTAGCCCATGAAGATCCTTTTGCTGGTCATTTAGAGATCATGATGCATATAACATGACATTGACTTATTTATATTTCCCAAAAAATAAATTTGATATGTATAAACTCAGTAGATCTTGTCACGCCTGTCAAATGTTACGAAAGTCCAAAGAGAAGATAATAAAGGCTCATCAGCAACTTATTCCTGCATATGTCAAATCATTCACCTGAACAATGGTATATTGAATAATTATTGACCATAATGTATACGTCTACAAGATTCCCAGTGTCAATTCCTTTGTGTTTTGTATTCAGTTTGTATGCCCAAATTTGACATATCCGTTCAAAAGTCAAATTCTATGAGTACAATTTTCCAGCAAGTCATTCAGTAATTAAGCATGCAGAAAAACAAGTAAATCTTAAAGCAAAGTACCACATAACTACAATGGAGCGAACGTTTTAGTGATAGAGTTCAGTTTCTCTTGAGCTTCTTCAGATTAGGTATTAGGGTCCTTCAAAGGTAGAAGAAAATTAGTGAATTAGGTTACAACGTTAGGGCTCCTATGATGTAAATGTAATAAAGCAGTACCAGTATGTTAATATAGATATCCAGGCAAATCATGAATTAAGTTTGTTCTATCTGTCCTACACATTAGGTCGGCAATCTACGGCTAGCGTCAAGAGGTTTTGTGTGACACGCAAAGTGCAGCCAAAAATCTCGATTTTAATAGTGTTACTCACTTGCTGGAGGCACGCGTTCGTTTATATTGTAATTAATCCGGCACAAAGTGACGCAGTATGTAAAATGGTTGCTGTGCACTAATTTAAGAGGCGACATACAATTGGACTGTAGTGACTTTGGAGCAACCAATCTTCAGAATTCAGAACGAACGAATAATCTGGACCATACATTTTCACATTTGCAGCAACAAGAAAATAATAAACTAAAACAGCTATTAACTGAACAAGAACACTTCTTTCTATATGTTCCTGCACGAACAATAAACGTATATCGCATCGAAGAAAGTCTAGATCGCGCAAATGTGAAACAGCATCAATGCAGGATAAACTTCTGAAACATGATAGTTTTAAAATGGAAAGTCAGTATTTGCTGGAAAATGATTTCACTGCACCGAGTAAAAGAAACTGACGGTCATGTATACTTGTACCGAAACCTGATAATATTTTGCGCATGTGCATTATAGAAAATTGAAACATGTGAGCAAAACTGATTTATTTCCATAGCCAATAAATGATGACTGCATTAATAATTGGTAAATGCAAAACATGTCACCAAATTGGATATTTTGAAATGATTGTGGCGAATTCCAGTGACGAAATGGGCAAAGAAAATTTCGGCATTAGTGATTCCAGATGCGGTTATCAATATAATGATATGCCATTTCGGATGAAAGGTTCTTGTAATTTTCAACGTTTAATGAACACGATTGCATCTGGTCTGAATAATGTTTTTGCTTATATCGATTATGTCATCATCTACAATGACACCTGGGAATATCACATATAACCATTTCGCAAATTATTTGACACACTCACTGATGCAAATATGACAATTCATCTTAAAGTGAATTATGCCGTGATTGTGCTACATTACTAGGATATATAGTGAGACATGGACTAGTTAAACCTAAAGATGATAAGGTTTGAGTTCCCTTTGCCTATCAATAATAAGCATGTTTCAGTCATGATTGGACACTATCCGAAATTTATATTCCAATTCTTGCATAATTGCTGAACCCCTTATCCTCATTACCTGGACGAAAAGCAAAACTTAAAGATTAATGAAATGGAGTTTGCTTTTACAAGAATACAATTTTGACATAAGGCACGTTAATTAATAGTCAATTTCATAAAGGATTCACTGTCGCCTCAATAGAAATATGATATTGGTAATGTATACTTTCTGTCATTTATAAGATTTATTTTTATGTACAATTGTATCACATTTAAATCTGACTAATATGCAAATTAATTCTTTGTTGCATAAATCTTTCTTTCCCTTTTTGATGGGAAGTGTTATGCATATTTAATTTCCATTGCTTGTGTGTTAGTCTTTTTTATTTTCCTTTATATGCCAATGATAATTCTATTTTTCACTTGACCTTGTCCAAAATAAAGTTTATTTTCTACTATACCTGAATCATTGATTCTAAGGTTGTGTTTATCTTTGAGTCTAGAACTTTGGAAATGTCATATCAAATGCTGGGTCTACCTTTTATATATTTTATATTATATTTTTAGAAACAGACTTCTTATTATAACTAAGATGTTATGTAGTAAACATTTGGAGCCTTCAGGACCTTTAGGTAATAGCTTTTTCTAGAACGTGCTATTGTGATCTGAGGTCTGGTAGTGGACTACACAACATTGTACAAGAAACTAAGTATCGTGCATTTTCATCTTTGTAGAATCAGTTGCATTATTGTTGTACATTATAATTTAATTTTGCTGAAATGTATTAATTAAAATTATTCAATTAAAGTGATTCCTCTCTGTAAATAAAAACTCTCAAAACTAAAATAATTGAAAATAGCGACTTAAATTTATAACGAAATTTCAAATAAGGATATTTTAGTTTGATTCAACTAGAGACTGTTGACACATCACCAGTACACAAGCCATGAAAGGTAATTCAAGACCTTTAGGTTTGGATTTAGTGTGAATTTTCATTAAAGTTATTTTTAGAACTTATATCATTAGGGCATGTGCCTGTGTTTGTAGGGCTATTTGGGATTTAATTCGCAATAACGTAAATTAATTTGATTATATTTTCGCTGTGTTTTCTAGGGAAATATAATATTCGTTGAATTTTACAAAGGTTGATGCTTCGCGTTCTTTTCTATATCTTATTTTAAGTCATTGAATTTCACAAGTCAGTGAGAACAAAGATGAAGTACCCTGCATAGGTTGAGGCTACTTAGCTACTTTTGTCATAGGACTCACATGATCAATGATTCAAGTTACTTAGTTCCCAAAGTTTCTGTCCATATTTTGAGGATTATTATATAACAAATCACAAAATCTATCTTTAAAGGAAAGTTTTTGATATAACCCAGATCGCTAGGTTTTTCTTATGGTTAACGGTTTTATGCAGATTATTAATTCAGCCACATGGAACTTCAATTTCATGGATTTTGTCAACGATTCTACCTTGACCTTAACACTTTTTGTACGTATGTATTTATGTATGTGTATATTTTTGATAATCAGAAAGATAAAGCGGGAGATTCTTATATTTCCAGCCGATTCGCTAATTCAAGAGTAGTTATCACAGTGATAAACTATACCAATTCGTTTAAAAGAGAAATCAAATATGATTACATTGCTATACTATTTTAGTCAGTGTGAGTTTTGGTTTCTATTGCGTAATATTGCTTAATATTGCATCATTCTCGTGTTTATATCCCATATCTCTTGACGCTGCAGCTCAAGTGGCAAACCGTGAGATTCTTAATTCAAGCATCGCGGGTTCCATACCCGCCAAGGCTAACCAGGGTATACAGATTCGGTATTTAAACGCCAAGAAATTTATTTCCCGTTTCCATGGCATGATATAGACAATAACATGTTACACGTGCCGATAAAAGTAAACACATGCAACCAGCGCCAGCAATATGCATATTGTCTCATGCTCGTATGAATGTGCATCGCTCGTTCATGGGGAAATGAACAGTAATTCAGGATGAACACCTATCATGTGTCAGCAGTTAGCATCTTCCTTTGGTCAATAATATGGATGTTGTTTTCACAGGCATAGTGTGATTTAAACATTATAATTGCAACTTGTTGATTTGATTTCTCATCCGCCCCTCTCGTCTCACCCCTTCTTTGTGTATAATTCCATTAAACCACTTCTTATGATATGGAATATGATTGATGGGCTATCTGGGCTAACAAGAACTACCTCGATTGAAGGCCAAGCGTAACGTGTTGATATTTGAAACATGTTTTAACTATCATATATTATGTAAGCCTATTTATCTTTTGTTTTTATGTACTTGCGTCTAATATATTATATCGTTAAATCGTTCACACAGTTGGTCGCCTCTGTCATTTGATGCAACGTGTGTTTTCTCCTATAGTCCAAAACACGATATTAAACCTAAAAGATTGAGGCTATTAATATTAAATTTCGATACAACGTATACTCATGTGCTCAAATATTCTGTAATATATACTAAGTGAGCAGGGTTTTGTATAATATTGCACTGTTAAGGTGATGGGCGTGTGTCATGAAATTAATATTCTAGAAAACATACTAAACTTAGTTGGTAGTCTGTCGTACTCGTTATCCGGGATTCGAAACCGGTTACTTTCTTTACACTAAACGTCATTTCCTATCTTGAAGACTAGCTTATAGGCCGTTATGTTGTTTTTAAGCTTTTAGGAAAAGTAGTAGCAATCAAATTTATACTTTTGAATGTTATATATTTCCATTTATTCTGCCTAAATTTATATCACCCAACTAGGATGTTGCATATATTGTAGAATACTCTTCAGATTTACCATGCGTATGATTGCTCGTGTGATTAAATAATGATCTTCAATTATCAGACGTCACTTAGAAGAAATAAATAATAAAAGTAGTAGACCTAATGGAAATTGTTTGCTAAGTTCAAATCATCGAACTTGAAAGATTGAGATAGATTTGGAATTGCAAATAACTACTTTGTGATAAGTACAAAATACAAAAAAATACATACGCTTTTGTCAATGTCAGCCTTTTCAGTTTTGCTTATTGTAATTTGCTTTCTGTATCGAAATAAATGTGTCTCTACTAACCAATGCTAAAACTGACTCACAACAGATCGCGGCGACAACAAATAAAACATCATTGAGTATATGGCACACTGGACAGCTGACCAAACCATAACTTTTCACGCCATGATTGACATCCAACCGATCAAAAACTGCTATCAGCCTCATTCGAAAATGTTTTTGAATTGATGGATTGTCTGTTGAACCTTTAACATTGACTATGGTGATGAATAATGGCTTTACAGCCTGTCATGTGTGTTGTAGAGCTACGTATGTACGCTTATACCACGTTGGCATATATTTCTATAACGTTATGTTATTAATTTAATTGAATACACACTTTAATAAAGAAACTTGCCCATTTTAATGCAAGATCAAAGACAGCACCAAATAATACCAAGCTCTATCACCTTTCTGCTAGTGTGTTAAATTTCGATATAATCATCTAATTATTTACCTGCGTGTACCTAACTGAATTCCGACCTTTTTATTTTATTTAGTCAAACGAACGGACAGCACACTAGTCGTCACCTATGAAACGTTTTATTCATGACATACTCAATTGCAAATGTACTTCATCCCGACGTTGATGTACCTAAATACATAGTTTAACATTAGTCACCAACTATTCCATTTTTGAGAAGATAAATCCATATGGTAAACAAGCAAATTGTTATTCACTTACCGGACCGTTCTCCCCTAATTTTAGTTGGAACTGAAGATATGAAACTATCCGTGTTTATTCGAACAGGAACATAATTTAATATTTGTATTATTTAGGAACACATACAATGTATTTTCGGTTCATTCGGCGAACGTTGTTGCATTTATACATGAAAATCAAGCATAATACTACATTGTTAGATGCAATATAATATTTCTCCACTGCAAGTAAGGATCCAGTCTGGATATGGTATTGTGTGTTTATTTGGTACATTTCCCTAGCGGCTAGCGTCCGGTCAGCTGATAAAAATGAACGAAAGTTTCGCAAGATATCCAACTTCTAAACTCTGTTGAGAATTAACCACTGTAGGAAATCTTTCAGCTTACTGTCTGTTATTTCTGAGGAACAAAATAGTTACGAGTTGTTTGGCAGATAAATTTATAAAGTTACACAGACAATTTTCTGCAAGTTTTTGCTAGATACGAAGATGCAGCAGACGAGTACATGATAGTAGATTGTTTCTACAGTTACCATGGACGAATGTAATATTATTAGGGACAGAAAATACGTTTCACTTCTCGTCTCCAAAGCGTACTAGTTTTAAAGTAAATTCAGCTTTATATAGTGCAAATGATTTCAACTACACCCTTTATTTATCGACAATAACACTGAATAATACACATTACCCTTTTGATCAGTAATAGCCAACAAAAGAAAAGTTATTAACCTCTGCGAAAATAAACCACTTCGTGGAACAATACGGGAGCTCTATAAAACGAAGGATTAGATGGCAGTGGAAATTCAATATGAGTAGTGTAACGTAAGTCTCTTTAAACAATTATCATCTTACAGTAAGAACTGAAACAAATTCAAAGTAGATCATTCTTACATATGAGCCGGTTGTTTTAATAGTTTTGAATTTCGGTCTTTGATCATGAACAAGCATATTAAATACACAAAACGTAACGAACGATTTGTTATATTTTCAGCTATCAAATCAATAATAGACTTTTCTCCGGGTCAAAATTGTAATGTCCCTGTATAGCTCACACAATACATTTTTAAATTATTGGTGCCTGACGTGTCAGTATACATTTGGTATTGATTGTGACCAGTTAACCTTGTACCTATGGTAGGATAAAAAAATTAGTAATCTCTGCAACTGGTTACAAATGCCAACTTGTCTCCAATGACATGATTGCTGTGATTTATTACATGGAGGTATTCTAACATCACTACGGTGACAAGGGGAGAGTGCGATTCTCAGATGAAAAGATTGCACCCCGTTGTTCAGTCCATGCTGATGTACACTAAATATGATTGTATCCTTTGAAGTGCCAGTTGAGCATGTATGTATGCACAGATCGTTGTATACTGAATATGTGTGAGTCATGATTGTGCCTATATGTTGAATACTGTACAGAATACTGAAATGAATATGAAAATACACGAAAAAGTGGTAAAATAAAATAAATGACAAACAAATATTTTTGTCGCTCTTTTACTGTCGCAGAAAGGTAAAACGATGTACGCTTATGCATAAAACCGACCATTAGGCGAACGGTCGCCGAATGGTTCATGTGTCGCCCAAAGGTTTAGTATATATTTCTCTCAAGGTATAATGTATATGTGTCACCTAACAGTATAATATACAGCGTATTTCGCTATTACGATTACCAGCGAGACGGACATAAAGTGATCGGATGAATTGGACGGTGTAAAACTCGGGCTTCTGCTGTCGGCATCCATAACCTATTGGCTTATGTGATCTCTTATCGTAATCAGGCGACTGTTTTAGTATACTTATTAAACGGGACTGGAATAACTGGAATTAATCCGGAATAGAGTAGTGGTTTTAATTCGGACTGTATACAGTTTCAAGCGTGGTTATTTAGATATAGATCGATTTTACATATATTTTGTAGGAGAGATTGTTGTTTTATTTATATTTTTTTTACTGTATATAGCATTCATTATCTACATGTATTTCAGATGATTATACATATTTGTATTATATGCTAGTCTGCGAATCAGTGGATTTTCCATTTGACATGCTTTTTGATAATTCACTGGAATCAATTATGAATGGGGTCGCGGGTGGCCGAGTGGTCTAAGGTGCTCAACTTTATTATACCACTGACACAACCCTCCGTCCGCATAGTTTCGAGTCTCGCCTCTACCTACATGGGTATGCGAGAAAGTTTGCCTGTATCTTCATGTGGGTCAGTGATTCTTCCCGGGTTCTTCTTCCACCTCACATAAAGTGGTGTTATGCACGTACACATAAGAACCAACCAATCAACTAACCAAATTAAAATGTCCTTTTGTCCTAATGTGATCTATAGACGTTGATAACATTATTGCCAAGAAAATCGACAAGTATTTCCGTAATATTCTTAGTTTAATGGTAAACATATCCACATATCACGCAGGTGTACCAGGATGGAATCCAGCAACCTACTTTTCATTTTTTTAAATAATTATGTGTATTCAACCATGAGGTACGAAAGAGGACTAGGTTATTACTAATCAGTGGCCTTAGCAAACGCGGGGCTAGATTTGGATTATTTTGGCGGGATTCTGGATTTACGCGAGGGGCCTCCTATGAGCACTTCATTTGGTAATAAACTTTTAAGCTAGCTTTATAAGATATCGAACTTAAAATTTATTCGATCGGTTTAAAGTTACTTTCTCTCTATAGATATATTTTTTCTAAAGCGCGGGGCACCTGTGAATGTGTGGCCCGATTGGGCCAGATCGGTCCAATCAGTCAAAAAGCAGGCTCTGTTACTACTACTATTTTCCATACAAATATTAAGAAACACACAGCAGAAAATAAATGGTGATCAGCTGACATTATCCAGGAAGAGAGCGTCTACTACAATTTGTTATACATTTTGATAGCCAATATGTTTGAGAGGAACATAAAGTATAATCGGCTTGTCGTCAGAGATCAACGGATACATCCCATCCACAAAAATTGAAATAAATGAAATATATCCATTATCCACTCGATAAAAGCAAATACCCTCTATCCATAAACAGTATACCTTTATTTTATATCCATAATGGTAAACTGAGAAGCTCTCTGAACTATTGCCAAAGTTGTGTGGCAAGGGAACGACCCAAAGGATATATACTATCTTTAAACAATTTACTGATAAATAAATGAGTTTTTTTAAAAATGTTTGATGAAAGTTTTAGACTTGGCTGATTTCCATATCATATACAGTTTTGCTCGCTGTAATAAAATACACCATAATAACAAGCGAAAGTTTGAATTTTATTCTCATCAGTACGTGTACTGATTGCAGCCGTTCCAGGCATACTGAAATACAGATTTGTATAATACAGTGAAAACTGCAAAGAAATACAAGAAAACTGATTCATTCAAACGTTAATTTAGCTACGATTTACCTGTTACCAAGTAAAGCTGAGCAAGAGTGGGTCAAAACCTATGGCAATTAAAGAACTCAATTGTAGAAGACGAAGAATACAAAGCCATAATGAAAGTGCTGTTAGAAAACATTTTAAACAAGAAAGTTTACAACCTAAAGAAATAGTTTGGAGAGGGGGATTAAGAAAAGAATTAAAGCAATAACCAAAACATATTGTCAAGTCAAATAAAGCATAAGACGGTGAAGGCAAACATAATGCAATACAATAATACATATTTAAATACAAAAGGAAGAGGATGAAATAAAAGTGATGAAAGTACGAAGCTTTATAAGATTACAAATTAACTGGTACAAGATAAGGACAGGAGAATTCACCAATTTATATATTAATGCAAGAAGGTTGCAAACTATGGAAGAAAGAAGAAATATACAGAGCACGTATATGGAAAATCCCAAAAAGATAACGTTACCATAAATAAACCAACACACATAATGGAATGAATATAAAGCTTTTAAAATGAACTAAACATTACACAAATATATCACTGGGGGGTGGGGGGTGGTATTAGAAGAATACGCTGGGAATATAGAATTTTCGCAAACTGCACAGGACTATAGGTCTCAATGCAGCATTCAAGCTACTCCGTAAAGGAAAATCAATTGGTTCTGGTGGCTTAACGACAAATTTATATATTACCTTAAAATATCTCTTAATTCCAATAGTAAAGATATCATATGTTAATATTCTATTAAATAATGAAATGACCTCCTCGATGAAAGAAGGGGTAGAAACAGTTATGAATAAAGATAAAGGATATGTAAAAGACATAATGAGTTGGATATCCATATCGTTTTTAAATACAGACTATAAAATATGTTGTAAGATCCTTGCTACCAGAATCAAAACATGTATCGGAAACATAAATAACATTATATTCATAACAAAATTCTAACCTTAAAAACGGCGATTGATTTTGAGGAAACTAAATGAGAGGAGGCGGCCTTGATCGTATATATCAAGTAAAGGCTTTTGACAGAATATATTATAGTTACATAGATAGAGTTTCTTATATACGCACGATGCAATTTAATATAGAAAGTTCCGTGAGACAGAATTGTTACTTATCGATGACATTATATGTGATTACAAAAGAAGCCCTCCGAATAAAAAAAAAAAACATAATAAAATATAAAGGGAATTAACTCCCAAAACCTCAGAAAGGAACTAAAAATGGTACAGCGTGTTCATGGCTAATGAAAATTTTACTTCCGATGCATACACCTTCAAACATTTAGAAAAGAAATGTATGGACTTCGGGAATGCAATAGGATCTAAAATTAATCATGCAAAAAACTGAAATTCTGTTAATATGTAACTGGTGGAGGAGCCACCCAGGACTAGAACCAGAACTTGTAACGACGCGTGTAAAAGGTTTAGGAGTGACATGTGTGTGTGTGTGCGGGTTGGTGGGGTGTGGGGGGAATCTTAGAGTATACAAATTCAACACAATTGAGAAAAACTTCGAACTATCTTACAAATGTTGACACATGCAAATTTGAATATAATGGATCGAATGCAGGTCGCTCAGACATATATATATATTAACATATGGTATATGTTTAACCAGGTAGATTTAAAGGACAGTATGATAGATAACTTTGACATAGAAATAATTATGTTCATATAGGGATGGAAATTACATTACCTCCTCAAGCGAAACTCATAAAATAATGATGGAGGGATGACTAAATAGTCCACATCTTAGACATAATAAATTAAAAAAAATTTCAAAAAGCATTAAAAAAACAAACTAGATAAAATGGAATCTGTGTGAAAAATAAATATTTCTTCGTGTATGTGTTGAAACAAATGCCTGGGATATACAGAAACAATTATATAGCCAAATTAATATAACCACCAACAAAAATGAGATATATCAAAACTATAGTTCTTAAATATAATGTCAGATCAAGAAAGCATGGACTGAGGACAAATATTTGCTTGGCTAACTGGAGATGTAGTATTAAGAAGATATTTTTAAAAGGTACCAGTATATTACTTTTTGTTAAACAAAGTGTATATGCAAAAAATTCATTCGATATTGAACTGAAAAACAATTAGACTGTAGAAATAACAACTCAGCATCGTACCTTTCAGATAGATAGCCTACTATACACAACGGGGAAAATTAGCAAAGAGCTATGCAAAGAAATATCAAATTGCATTTACAGATATCATGATCAGATGTGGTAAAACATCATTTCCGACTTTAACAAAATACACACGGCATTGTAGAAGCCCTGGTATATTATAAACATAAAAAATATTTGTCTTTCTATATGTTTCGGCTGCCAAACAAGAGGTCACTAGTTTGAAACTCGTAGCGGCATTCGCAATATATTTTTCTTTAAAATTACTTTTTCATATTTTCATATTTATCTTTAAACTTCGTTTAAACTATCTTCGCCAGTTTATTTATTAAAGTTTTTTTAAATTCCCGTTCTAAGACGGGCAATCAATATAGTCATATATAAACACCCACATTTCTCTTTCTGTGAAATGAATTCTGGCAAGAAAGGGGTCGCGAGTTTGAAATGTACGGCGGCATCACAATTCTTTTAAAACTCTATATTTGTATGTTCAAACTTTCTTTCAAAGTCGCTGATCCCAATTATTTTACATTTTTTCCTTTTTTTAATTCCCGTTCTAGGACAGGCAATTGACCTAATATATTAATACCGAGTGGTCATGTTCGCCGAAACACGGGGGGGGGGTCGGTGAATTATGGTTGGGGGTTGGTGCATTTCCAGAAAAGGCAGTCAGACATACCTCTTCCAGTATATAAGAGGGGCCTTAAGATAAGAGCTGCACGGCTTCCCCGCCAGGAATGGAAAGAAAGAAACATTCTGAATAAAAGTTTAACAAATATAAAAGGAAAATCATGGGCTCAGGTACTCAAGTGGTCTAAGATGCTCGCCTTTATAAAAAAGCACAAAATATTCTCATCTCGCTCGCTTCAAGTGACTCGAATCTGACGCTCGTCGAAAGTTGTATTTGAGAAAGGTTGCCAGCAATTTCCAGTTGTTCAGTGGACCCTCCCATGGGTTTACTGGGGTCTTCTATCACCATATATACTGGCCGCCATGTTTAGCATATCATGTGCTGAAAATGGCGTTAAACCCACAACAACAAAACCAGCAACAACGACAAGGATATGAAAATTGCAGATCCCAGCAATAATTAATAAGAACGCTCTATACAATAAACTAAGGAATAACATAAGCGCCTCTTTCAGTACGAAATGATGGTGTTATGCCAATGTTACTGGCTAATGTGTGGTAGTACTGGTCAAACCACAGAACCTCTTATCGTTCCTTACAATTTACGTGTCATACATGTGCTATATACTAAATACAAGGGAAGGAAGGACACTTCTTTCCTTTCTAGCGCAACCTATTTAAGAATAAACGTTGTTATTTCAAGCTACATTTCGCGTAGCGTAATAAATTTGGTACCCATGTTTAGCTCAGGCATTCTACTTTGTATGTGTATTCACAGTTAGGCTTGCTACTACACCTTTAAGGAATGCCATACCATTTTCTCACTCTACTACTTCATAAGGTCATGATCGCGCCCGTTTAATATGCAAGAACAGAGCGCTGAATGGAATTCTGCCTTCTCATTGGCCAACTGAAAATAAGTTATAAGGAAACGCAGGATGTTATTTTCTTTTTACCAATGAGAGGACTAAATTCCATTCAGTGAATTTCTCGTAGTGATATATTGCGATAAAGAGTCGTAATATAATCGTGGAGATGTATATGAAGACAGATGTGGTCAATTATTTATATTCCTGTTATTGTTATTGCTTTAATATCAAAATGCAGATGTATATAATGTTGTGTTTAGATTTACTTGAGAGGAATTATTTATTTGAATTACTTATCGTCATATGACTGTTTGGACTAATGACACAGGCTGGGATTATTTTGAAATCATTCAAACCGCTACCTTGGCCTACTGGTAGAGCGTACACCTAGGATGCGGGAAGTCGCAGGTTGAGTGGGGATTACGAGTCCAACATTCTACCAACCGCGCTACCTCGGTTCACGTTTTCTCTAGAAAAGGTTTGCAATTTGTCAGTTGCCTGGTATAAACAAAAGACCTGGGATATAATCACTGTCTACATGTGTATGAGTTAAGAATATTTTGTAAACCCTCCATTATCCTCTCAGTCCCTCCCAACTGTTATACATCCAGTCCTGCGTTGTCCTCCCACACACTAAAATTTAAATATATACCATATACATTGTGAAAAGAAAAAGTGAGGAAACATGTTAAAGTAAATGTTGCATCTAGACTGTTTTAGACAGAGAGATAGATTGATAGATGCATATATATATATATATATATATATATATATATATATATATATATACAGACTTAAAACGCAGATATATAGATAGACAGATAGATCATTATGTACATGTTTGCATGTTTTTGTGTGGGACTTTTGTGATTTTGTTATAAGAGCGAGCAATCGAAGTCAAAAAATTATTTTAGATTTTATTGAGAGTGAGCAAATGTGTGACTGACAGTTTCATAATTGTTTCGACGTCTCTGTGGAGTTTTTTTTTTATAGTTATGAGGGGGAAAAACAAAAGAAGAATAAATCTCACAAAAACCAAACAAAAAAGCGATATCTGCAGAATGGAAACAGGGTTCTAAATTTGCTGCACACGAATCAAACCAGAAATACAACACCATGTGTGCAGTTTGGTTTAATGTTTTAAAGCTGCAGTATAGATGACAAGCTAATGTTAAATTAGTTGAAATTGAATTTACAGATTGTTTTTGATTTTTTTGTACTCTAATCTTACCGAAGGCCTGAACTTGATCTTTTGGATACACATCATCTGTTGGTATGAAAAAGAATTAGGCAAATTACTGAGCCCCCATTCCTTAATTACTCTTAGGACACGGTTTGCATGAATCCGTTTTCCATTTGATATGGAAAGTGAAATATAACGAAATGGTCGCAAATGCGACATACCTTTCAACTTTGGTGGTGCTATCTGCACTTACATCAAATTGATTTTGAGGGAACATAAAATTAACCTTTTGGGGGTCTTGAACAATGATTCTTCGAAGAAATAGATCGAATTTCACGTTGGATCAACATGCCATTCTTAAAATTTATTAATAATGTCCTTTGCAGCTACACTGTGCGAGTAAAGCTTTCCTACTGTTCTATATGTTGTCCTCATATAATCTTAAAATTGACTAAATTAATATTTAAAACTTAAAATGGCCTTCACCATAACCAACGCGTCGAATCAGAAAAACATTAATAACAGCAACAACACAAACAAAGAAACAAAGTGCTTTAACATGCGTTAATGCTCGGGGTTCCTTTTTTAATTGACTCTTCATTATGTATGAGAGAAACGTTCGTTACGTCAAAATACCATACCACTCAGACGTGATCTCCGATTTGTAACTGAAGAAATATAGAAATGATATGAAGGGTTATCAGCAGAGTTTAGACATCAGTGGAGGTAACCTCACTGTGTGTAAATTTCTAATATTCAACCGTTCTGAAGTTAAGACAGTTGTCGATTAACACACTTAGCCAACGTATTTCTAATGTTAGACACTACACCAACGTTAAAGCTACGAACAAAATATAATGGGGCGGGGGAAGTCAGGGTAAGTGGGGTGGATTATATGTTCTATGTAAACTTAACTATAAAACAATCCAGTGAGAAAACAGGAAGGACTTCCGTCAAAAGAGATTCAACTCAAACTCGGATAGAAGGTAATGGAGTTGGAAGGTTTTGTGTTGGGGGAACGTGATTATAAAAATCGATTATACCTAAACTCAATCCCTACTCGTACCCAATCACATTTCACTACTCTCCAAACCAACTGTAGCAGACAAAATTGACACCAGTATCAACTATATCTGGGAAAAACGTAATGACATTATTTGCAATCTTTGTCTTGATGTCTAGGTACTTCTATACAGAAATAATATACATTGGATTTGGTCACTAGGGAAGATATTTTTAAAATTATATTATCTCTACCATCCGAATATAATAGTCGTATCGCCATGTTTCTTTCTAAGACAGCTGACATTGACCAGATTATTTCTTCGCTCATTAATCCTTATTTCCTCCATTTAGAGATTTTGCATCAGGCATCGAGTTAGGTATATGACAAAAACATTACATAGTTTCATAAATACGTAATTTCATGTATGCAAAATATACACAGCACACCCACGCACACAAAAATACCAACAGACACAAGGCGTTTCTTGTTTTACCTGTTTCTATGTGAGTGTATTTTTCAAACATACTCAGGGGCCCCGAGTGGTCTAAAGCGCTAACCATTATGGATCACTTCAATATCTGTGTCTGCGTGGATTCGAATCTCGGGTTCGGCCAATGTTGGTATGTGAGAAAGCTTGCCAGCAGCATCTCGTGAGTCGGTGATTCTTTCCAGGGTTCCCCCAGGTTATTCCTCCACTATTAATACTGGCCGCCTTGTATAGCCTCTCTTGTGATGTAAAATGGCGTTAAACCCTACAACAACAACAAAAACAACAACAACAACAAACATACCCCGATGGTTTCTTTCATTTCGGCAATCGCGAATGATGCAATATGAATATCGGCTAGTGACCCTGGATGCATTTCCCCAAGTATCTGAAAACTGAATCAATTAACTTCTTATAAATGAAAATTAAACTGAAAGCATTAGTATATTTTAAGATTGAATATATTATATACGTATGACAACAGCATAGTGTTCTTCTTGTTATTGTTACTCAGGTTAAACATAAGAGTCATATTTTCAAAGTTATTTGGCTTGTTAGGACTCATTGGTCTTAACATAAGTAACAGAAAGAAGCGAAACCAGTACAATAACAATGCACTGAATGGAATACTACCATCTCATTGGCCAACTGAAAATCAGTTGTAAACAAATACAGGACATCTGTCACAAAATTGAAACCGAGTGGGTTTTTGGACTAAATGAACAAGCCAAACACAATGTGGGAAAGATGGAAATTTATGAATGAATTAATAATGATAAATATATGATGTAACACTACAATTGAAAATAAACAAAACAAATATTAAATAAAATGAAGCGCATGATCCAAGAACCCTCATGGACTGCACATACCCCTTAAACAGTATTTTGTTCAACAAGATATTCACAAAATCTCGAACAAAATTATAAAGATTCAAAAATAATCTTACACAAGATTCAAAATACTCTTGACACACCTAAAGATTCAAAATACTCTTGACACAACTTAAGATTCAAAATACTCTTGACACAACTTAAGATTCGAAATAATCTTGACACAACTTAAGATTCAAAATAATCTTGACACAACTTAAGATTCAAAATAATCTTGACACAATTTAAGATTCAAAATAATCTTGACACAACTTAAGATTCAAAATAATCTTGACACAACTTAAGATTCAAAATAATCTGACACAACTTAAGATTCAAAATAATCTTGACACAACCTAAGATTCAATATAATCTTGACACAACTTAAGATTCAAAATAATCTTGACACAACTTAAGATTCAAAATAATCTTGACACAACTTAAGATTCAAAATAATCTTGATACAACTTAAGATTCAAAATAATCTTGATACAACTTAAGATTCAAAATAATCTTGATACAACTTAAGATTCAAAATAATCTTGACACAATTTAAGATTCAAAATAATCTTGATACAACTTAAGATTCAAAATAATCTTGATACAACTGAAGATTCAAAATAATCTTGATACAACTTAAGATTCAAAATGATCTTGATACAACTTAAGATTCAAAATAATCTTCATACAACTTAAGATTCAAAATAATTTTGATACAACTTAAGATTCAAAAAAATCTTGATACAGCTTAAGATTCAAAATAATCTTGATACAACTTAAGATTCAAAATAATCTTGATACAACTTAAGATTCAAAATAATCTTCATACAACTTAAGATTCAAAATAATCTTGACACGCCTAAAGATTCAAAATAATCTTTGAAACAACTTAAGATTCAAAGTGATCTTTGACACAACTTGAGATTCACAATAATCTTATCACGACTAAGATTCACAATAATCTTATCATGATTAAGATTCACAATAATCTTATCAAGACTAAGATTCACAATAATCTTATCACGACTAAGATTCACAATAATCTTGTCACGACTAAGATTCAAAATAATGTTATCACAACAGACAGCGTTGTTCTGGAAGCTCCAGATGACTCCAAGAAACTTTAGACGGCTTTGTACAGCTACGGACCGCTCTAGTTGTATTCACAATAACATTTCATAGACATTCAAGGCTACAAACACGGTCAGCTACCATAAGTCAGCTACTATAACAGTCAGCTACAAACAGACAGCTACGAACACAGTCAGAATCATCTTCCAGCACAGTCAGAAACATCTTCAAACACAGTCAGAAACAGCTTCCAACACAGTCAGAAACATCTTCAAACACAGTCAGAAACATCTTCCAACACAGTCAGAAACATTTTCCAACACAGTCAGCAACACAGTCAGAAACATCTTCCAACACAGTCAGAAACAGCTATAATAAAACCAAATACATAATAGTTTCTGTATAATTTCTAGATATATGATAATACTTTAAAAATCTGCGTTGTAATAAACACGTTATTACGCGATAACACAGTACAAACCGAATAAGCTTCGCCTATCAAATATAAAGAATGTAAATTTAACACTTACCTCTATGGCTGGAGAATAAAGGAGAGTGTATACTCCTTGACGTGATCCAAAAACGACCAGTGTGGTTTTTCGTGATTCGTCTTACTTAAGTCCATAGGAAAGTGAGTACAAGTCGGGGTAGAATATCCGTGCATATCATGTTAGTCATGATACCTGACACAAGTAATCTGTGGCTAGGTACATGTTAATACAGTCGCTTACCTGGAAAAACACATTCACCCTATATAACGTTGTACGTATGTACAACGGGAAATAGTCTAATTGTTTTTAAGACAAATCCAAGTTATTTCTTTGCCTAATTCTGTGACAACATCATTTCATTTTCACCAACGAGAGGACAGTATTCCAATCAGTGGGATCTCACATATTAAGCGGGTGCGATCACGGCAATGTTGAGCAGTAGCGTGGGAAAATGATTTGACATTCCTTAAAGGTATGTTATTAAGTCAAACTTTTGATAGGGATACACAGGCGACTGCCGGAGCTAAATATAGGTGCCAAATTTATTAAGCTACGCAAAGCGTAGCTTGAAATACTAGCGTTTATTCTTAAATAGGTCGCGCGAGCGAGGAGGCATGTGTACTCCCTTGTAGTTATTTTATAATACATGTATTATTGGTCAGTTGTAAGCAACGATAAGAGCCCCTATCGCTACGATGTGTGGTGGTTTACATTGATGTCTAGCACTGAGAAATCATAACGCAGACATGTAGCATGATGTCCCACCCAGTCGCATTATCCTGACACCAGGCGGACCAGTCCTAACATTACAATCGTAATGCTGAGCGTATAGAGAGGCAGCCGTGTGTAAAATTTCTTATGTCTTTGATATGACTCGGCCAGGGTTCGAACCCGCGACCTCCTCCATCCAAGGCGGAAGCTCTAAAAGCTAGGCCGTCGCAGTGTAGGATGTACAAAACTGAGAGCCTTATAGCTCGTTCTTCGTGTATCACGATAGGTTCGGTGCTACATCATAATGTCGGGTTTGCTTCATTAAAAAAAAATTGTCTTAAAAATAAGTGTCCTCCCTAGCATTTTAAATAGGGTTTTAAGAGGATTCGGCAGATGTGCTTCATATGGCGGGGGGGGGGGGATGGTTGAATTTGTAACTATAAATTCGTACGCATGATATCATATATGTATATTGTCTTGATGTATTATCTGGTTCTTTTAGGCTTGATTAGATTATGGAAGGGTATATTTGTTTTGTTTTTAGACCTTTACAGAAAAAATACTAATCTATTGTTCAATCTATGTCTTTATAATGGTTTTCAAGACAACTTATCCAATATCGAGGTCATACTTCCTGACATACAGTCATAATTGGATGTAACAAACCTGGCTGCTCGTTTTCTGGATTCTTTTCAATTTCGCCTTCTTAACCCTGGAAATCGAGGGTCCCGTACTGTACTAGTGTATTCTAAAATAGGTCAAACTAAACCTTTGTAAGCGAGTTATTTCGCATTTTATGGTCAAGATGACAAAATACGTCTTCATGGGCTTAGAGTTCGAGTTAAATTTTCATTTCCGATATCAAATACTTATGTGCTTTAAATATTTTGTTTGATTGAGGTTTTCTAACACAGCATATTCTAGTAAATACAACATATTGGTTATGTGTCATTTCTTTTTTGTCAATAATCATATACTGCATGGTTAAATTGGAATCGCATGCCAAATTTTCGAACCCATCGTCCAAGCTTTTTTAATGTCACTTGCAATATTTTAGTAACAGGCTCGGTTTTGATTAATCTGTAGCATATACAATCATCTGTGAATAGTCGACGTTCTAAGTCAATTTCAATTAGGATGTCACTGCTGATGTTAGGAGAAGAGTGCTGGTCAAAGTATTGTTCCTTGCGGTACTCTAGAAGCTACGTTGTACTAGTGATATGTATATTTACTTTGCATTGTTTTTTTTTATTTATATATTTCATTATATGCTATTGTTAAGTAACACTGCATATTGGACATAACCTAGTCCAAAATCAAGTTAATTTTCTACTTGACCTGAATTGTTTTATGTTTTCATTTTATTCTGTAAACAACTAATACATAGCAAAACTAATCCCTATATGCATGGGTTATGATTAGGATCATTATTAATAGAAGCAAATATATTCATTTGGGTCTGAGTCTATGTTATTCGGATTCCACTACAATTTACCTGATATTTTCCAGGTTATATATTATAATTTTAGTAACACACTTCCTAATAATTAAATACATTTTATTTTGAAATCATTAAGAACTTTCTAGAAGGTTATTTGGCATTAGGTAACTTTTTTCGTTTTTTTATCTTCGCTTAATTGTGAACCGATGTCAAGTATGGGTACTATACAATCTTGTCACAGGAAAGAGTATTCACTCGTGCTGAATAATCAATTTGTATTATTGTTGTGTCCATTATTCCTGGATAGAGACATTCAATTGGATTTACAGTGAATATTCAAACCTGGAATTGTATTACTGTGTTTCAACAAAAGACTGCTGTTACATTAGCATCTTACAGGTGATCACAGACACACCAACACCTTCAGCATTGGACTTAATTTGTAGTTCTACTACGTTTATTCAGAATTTTAAATTATTAGGACTTGTGTCTATAATTATAGGATTATTTTGGGATTTAATTTGTAATACCGAAAGTTCCTTTTTGATTTTCACTTTGCATTCAAGGCAAATAAAGTATTTGTTGAATTTTACGAAGCTTGTTGATTTTCACTTTTCTGTTACTTGTTTTAAGAGCATAGACTCGTAACACCAGCCGGATTTGGGACCATTTGTCACTACCTATTATTCTCGGAAACATAAAAATCGCCTATCCAGCGATGAGCTTTTCTTGCAAAGATATAAGACTTCATCTGAATGGCTGATACAGTTAGCTATTATGGTAATAACATGTTACCAGAACAAAATACCTAAGTTGTCGTTGTCAGATCGTCACGTTCATCAGTGGAGATCTGATTTTAATCAGACTGACAATCCAGCAACCAATTTTGGATCACTTTTCAAGCACACAATCCTGCTATCCTGCAAAAAAAGTGTCGGAGTAATAATACATTTTTTGGATAGATTGAGATCTATAATTTAATTTATTTTAAATTCATGACTGAAAATTATAGTGATTATCTTTAGCTGAAAATTTGCAAGTTCATAGGTTCTATATTAAGATATTATTAACGTAAAATTGCATAACATCAATAAATATATGCTGACGCGCGTGTTTACTGTTACTAATCATAAAATTAGTAAATCTATTGACAAGTTTTGGGTTGTTTTCCACTGGACAGGTTCTTTAGGTGGGTTATTAGAAAAAATATTTGTTCCTATTTGATAGATTAGATCACGTGAATAGATATATTGAAATATTAGAATAAGTAGTAGATATGTACCATGGGGTTAAATACGACAAACAGTCGTATTAGACTCTGGAAGAATATGGAGCAATCAAATTCATTCCAATTTTGGATTATAATTTCATATGTTAAAATGAGTTTGCATACGAATTCTATGTTGCATTTGGCTATTATTTAAGAAGAAAAACAGTAGTTTGGATTATTCAGTGGAATATAACGGGTACGTTATTTAGTATTGCTAAAGAATAAAGACAGCTATTGAGAAAGTCTATTTATCTGAGGTCAAGGGCATAGTCATGTATTGGAAAAATAAATTTGCTGGGTCAAATAAACCCCAGTCAGGTTATATGGAGCATTATAAGCCATTAATGTCAAAAGGTTCTATATCACTTACTGGTGAGTGGGTCAATCCCATCACAATAAAATATTAAGGCAAGCAGGAGCTTCTCGGAATATTTTATAATCAGGTACTCTGCCTTTGTCTGAGAAGTCCTCTTCTGATGAAAGTGTTCTTGTTTAGGGAGTAGAGTGCGTTTTTCTTCGAAATCCACTCCATAACGTTAATTTGTCTTCACACCTAGTTTCAGGACCAACAACTATTAGCGCTGTGAGTTCCTTTGTTCATTTATTGATAGGCAACGACTTAGCTGGAGATAAGGTTATGGTTAATCCATTTGTAACTGTCAAGCTTAGTTTGGGTACTTTGCCACTCATGCATTAATGCAGATCAGGGTCATAATGAAAAATTGCTTATACAAGTAAAGACATGAAATTCTTCTTGTGACTTTTCTTCTTGTGAATAAGACCTTGTCAGACACTTTGCATGTACCTGGGCTTTAGTGATCTACTTATTTTGTTTGGTTCATGAGTCAATGACTAGTGGTAATATTAATGAAACCATCAATTTACATTGGAAAAGCACAGCTGCTAAGGAATACAACCTTCCGATTGGATTGATGAGAAAGCAAACATAACCTGAGGACTAAAAGAAAGAAATGTGAAAGAGCATGTCAATTTGTTTTCAATAAATACAAAAGCCTTTTCTTTTTTCAAAAATCACCATATTTATTAATACAAATAAGCTTCTCTAACTCAAAACCATAAATCAAACTTGCAATGTTTTAAACCTGAACATGTTTACATGGTTGACAAGTCTGTTTGATATTAGTGGGTCAAGATTAATGTAGCAGTTGCCGAGGGAAACAAGGTGATGCACGATGGACGAAAGACAATACCAAAGCACAAGCGAAAGGCATTAATAGCAAAAGCTCACTTGGCTTTACAGCCAAGCTAAGTAAAACATGAGCTCCTTCAAACAATGATACTCCGCTGGCCGAAATGAATGTCCAGAAACCAACGGCTGTTTCTTTATGTTAACTGATGGATGTGGAAACTATCTCTGAAATTCTGGAGGAAAAAGACAATTTTCAAAATGGCCACCATGGGAACCATAATGGATGCAAGATTGGACCATATTTTTATGTGAAGTCTTCTGGTGAAAACCCTATGTTGATATGACCATTCATTTAGAAAGAATAGAGATACAATGTTTTTCAAGATAGTCATCATAACAATCATACTGTCTGTGCAGATTGGCATCATTAAAGACCAATGTTAAGTCATAGGGCTTGAACTTTGGTAACAAGACCAGGTAAAGCCAAACAAGCAGTCGAGTCTTCCAAAATATAAATTTACTTAAAGAAAATATAAAATCAAACAATGTGAAAGAATTAAACATAACTTAAAATATATCAATTCCTAATATGTAATCCCAATTATCCTAATTATACTACCAACAGCTCACTAATCCAGAAACTGTTCCAAAGTATTCTGAATGAAGGTTATAAAATGTTTATTTGCTACCATGATAACATCACTGAATTTAACACATGTATTAATTGGTTTTACTTTAATGTAATCCCGTGATCATATAATATCACTTAAGCCCCTGAAGGATCCGTATAATCTTATAGAATTAGTTATATATTCAAACCTTTGAATAAATTGATAAAATCACCAAAGTACGAACTGTTTAAATTAAATATTATTGAATCTGTTATATCCAACGAAAATATTATAAATAAATCACAAGTTCCTTTCTGACTTTTACAAAGCAGGAATAACTGAAGAATATAATAAGTTGTGTATATTGTCATTATATACTAACTATATATGCACAAAATCAACAATATCTGCTTCACAGTAATTTCTCAAATAATTAAATCAGATTATTTCACAATACATATAATGCAAACAGTCAGAACCAATCAAATGATATGGCATGCATACTAGCTCTCTACAAGGCAAATGTACTACTAATTCCATGTGATGTTTATTTTGGCATGGCATGCTTCACTGACATAGTTGCTGATCTGATTTTAGCAGCTGGCATTGGTATGAATGAAATTCCTATAAAGTACTGTACATGTAATTTACTGTAGTGCTATCTAGTCAGTGAAATAAAGAATTTAAAATGTAGCTGTCATAGGCTCCAATGGTTTACATAAAAGCTATATTATAATTTAAAAGATGACACAGAGAGCTGAGACATCTTATGGACTCTTTTGGGAGAAAACCGATGCTGATATGACCATCATTCAGAAGTATTAGAGATTACACTATTTTTAAGATGGCCACCATTGTGGCCATATTGTATGTCATTTCTGCATTATTTTCATTCTGGAACAACTATACAACAAAAGGAAGTCTTTTGGTGAAAATGTCGCTATGATTTTCTGTTGGATGATGAAGCAATAACAAGATTTTATGATGGCTGAAATAGTTGCCATTGTGGATGTCACCGCCACAATGTTTTCGTTTATGACCATTAAAAGCCTTTTGGTGAAAACCAAATGTCTAGATTACTATCTATTCATAAGAATGCAAAACAATATTGCAAGATGGCTACAATGGTAGCCATGCTGATTGTAAGATTGGAACAATTGTCATTTACTTTCATATAGGCTTGATAATAAATCATCTGGTGCAAAACCACATGTCAATATGGTTTTCCATTCATGAGATGAGAGTAACAAGATTTATATGATGGCTGCCATAACAGTCACACCTGATGTCAGATCAGCACCACAAACGAAATAAATAACTGTTTCGTAAAAAAAAAATATGCTAATATGACGATCCACCCAGAAGTAGGAACAACTAAATTTTCAAGATGGCATAAATATTAACCGTCAGATTGGCACACCTTTCATTTAGGACTGACTATATAGACATCATACAAATCTGGTGAAAACCATCAAGTTAACATGACTTTCTGTTCAAGAAGCGTTGCAATAACTATGAATTGATCCGAGAGAAAATACATTGTATAGACGACAATTCCAAGCCCAATTAGCCGGGGCAAGTAAAAATAGTTGGCAGGCAAGAACAATCTTGGATGAATTGTTCAATGTATTGAGAAGTTTAAAACTAAAACTGATAACATTTACCCTTCATCATTTGTGCTAGGCTATGGGCTAGCATATCTTAGAAATGCCCCGACACAACATATTGGTAATACAACCAGATAATTGACTCACATTCAGATCCACATGAAAATAGAATTCCTAAAAATAGGTGTTTTGGTGGTAAAACAATTCTTACACTTGCAAACACTGAACGAAACTACAAAATTTACAATTCTGGCAATTGTAATCACTATGGTAAATTGTAAGATAATGAGCAGAAACTAAACACTGTTTTGGGTTTACAAGAACCTTATACATAGCATAATAAGACAAAAGAAAACCAAACATACATTTTGCTTTATAATATACAAGTTTGACCGATAAATATTTCATTAAATAGTTGTATTTGTGTCATTCTGAATGCACTAACCTTTCCACTTAAAGCCTACTTTAACAGAAAATATTGCAGAACACTGTCTCTACTCAACTGTAATAGTTTTTTTTTTCCCAAGTACTAAACAAAGACAATTAAGAAATAAAACAGGTCAATGTATATAAATGAATAAACTAAGTGCATAAATAGAGTTAAACATTGTAGTTTTATAGATGCTCAATGTATTTCATTGCAACCAACTTTGTACATGATTTGCCATGCTGTTTGAAAATGAATGCTTATATCAAGTTGTATAACTGCATACAACAGTTTAAGTGAAAACAAAACTAAGATCATTGATATTTTTAATAAATGGAACATAGGTCAATGTGACCTATTTTTGCCATTGATGAATAAAAATGTATATAATGATGAGTTCATTATATTATTTTCCAGATAAATATCCATTAATGTCAAAACATGTTGCTTTGACCTACTCTTGCTATTAATTGGTTCAGTTAATAAATATAAAAGTAAAAAGGTTTCATGTTTCAACATGCAACAGCCTCCAAGATCTCAGAAAGTCAGCTTAATGTAAACAAAGAACATAATTAAACAAACCTGAAATGTAGGTCTAAGCCCTACCTTTTTTGTAAATTGGAAAAACAAACTCTTAAAATAAGTAATTTCATGACTGTGTAAATATTAACTAAAGGCATATCGATATATGTAGTCATGGGACGATTAGACTAGGTGTTTGTGTTTATCTTTGTCAGTTGATAACTGTACAACAATAGTAAAATTGTTTCTGTGTCCCCACAATGCCGAACAAGAGGTTGCGAGTTTCATCCGAAATTTTATATTACTTTGTTGTATCTTTATCTTCTAACTTTCATTTATGCATCCCTAATTGTTAACTTATTTATATACTTTTTCTTAAACTCCCATACCAGGACAGATAATTAACCTAGGTTTGAAAATAAATGTGGCCAATCATACTTACCAATAGATAAGAGTAAATGCCCATAGTGTTTCCTCAAACAATGCAGTTTAAAGACAGTACAACTTTCCAGACATTAAGAATAGGAGCAATGCAAATATATTAATACTAAATTCCATCTCCACCTTAAGCATAATCTTCATCTCAGTTAATAATACAAAAATTCAGTGTTCAGTTGCTTAGTTATTATTTCTATAAAACTTTTTAGATGAACACAACATTATATGATAAAACAGTTAAAACATTTAAAGAATCGTACATAAAGACTCATTTCATATAAGACTAATAAATGGTTACCATGTGCAATGAATATATTCAACTGTTTTCAAATATATTGTATGAAGAAATGAAAATATGTTCCTGGTCACATTATACAAAAGCAATGTTTTAACCTGCACACAATAATTATGACGTGAATGAACATGCTTCAATGAGGGATCATAGCCAGATATCTTTCCATAAGGTGGAGCCATAAAAAACCTTTTCGCGATATTTGGTTATCCTTGGACTGTATCATTCCCCCAGAACCATATATTCTTGATCAGTCTATATATATTATTTTAATTAACTCATTATAAGACATTTATAAATGCAAAAAAAACTTTGAGAACAGTTTCGTATTTAAACCTTTATAAAAAGTTATTAAAATAGTGCATTTATTGTGGTGAACACATGTGAAATGCATGGTCATGGAGAGCCAAATAAGACTTGGTATAAATTTACAATAAATACGCCATTTGACAGAGCCAGGCAACAATATCACAGTTGCCTAATTTGCTTAACCTATTGATTAACTCATTTTTTCACATAGATAACTTAGCTTCTCGTCTTTTAAACTCCTCTCTCCCTGCGATAATGTACATGACCCATTTGACTGAGACATTTTGAAAAACAAAATGTAGATGCTATATTTTTGTATTGCTTGTTTGTTAGGTAGGAAGTATACCGTATATAATTTTGGACTGGGTTGTTCCATGCTAACACCTATCAGTTTAAATGGAAGATAACAAGCTATGATCCCTTATTTTATGGATCGAGATAATGTCCAACCCCAAACTTTCCCCACATCCCTTGGTATCTCTTGTTACTGTACAAAAGACATTAATGTCTCTTGCTGATTATATTCAGACTTTGCGGTTAGATTTTAACAAGCATATACATACTGTGTCTTACTGTTAAATGCATTAAAGCACCTGCCCCAAAACATAAGCATAAACATAAGCACACAATGAAATTCTAGGTTTGCACAAACTTATTTAAGACCATCATCAACAACTCTATGACGACGCTTTCTGTGCAATACCAAATCACTAGAACTAATAATACAAACTTCATGAAACCTGCTATAGTTAACATTTAAAGAAGAGCAATCACCTTCACTTTATTAGCATTTGTGGTGGTGTGGCAAGAGTTGTAGGGGTAAAGGCCATCACCTATTTCATACATATCTGAGTATAATTTAGCTCAACCAGTTTAACAGCCAATTCTTTCCCCCATGTTGGACTAATTGGTAATAAGCTTAATGTCCACATGTGAAATATCATGCATGTAATGGGTCACTTAACAACTGGTGGGGGGACCAGACTCAGCTATCTGATTCTATTTCCCCATTTTACAAGTGAAATACAATGCACAGAATGGGTCACATAACACATTTGGGAACGAAGGGGGGGGGGGGAGGCAGAATCAGCTAACCAATTTTTCCCCACTACAACTAACTGGTTTCTTTCACTAATGGACTCTTTCCTAATCTACTTAAGGGTCCATATGTGAAATATAGTACATGCAAAAAGTTCAGGTAAGATACTTTCACATAGAGTTTATTTCAAATGAGCCATTATATTAAATTTAATACAGATTACAATTTCAGACTAATAACCTTTCAAAAATCACCTACATGGAATAAAATACAACTTTTAATTATTGTACATACTTCTTCTTAGTAACCTAACACTATAGTAAAATGGTTGCTTGCAAGGTTTTATAAATAAATTCCAGACTGAGTGAATGTTTGTGGACTCTTCCCTGACTGATAGAACCAAGGCGACATATGATATTAAGTATACTTTTTTTACTTAATCAGCACTTTTGTTGTAGACACTTTCAGCCTCAGACCATTTGAAAGATAGATATGTGGCTGCAACAATATATTTGTCCCCACTGTCTGTTATTGGAAGATGACAAATACTATTGATTCCAACTATATTTACCATGGCACTGGTAAAAAAAATCAGAGGAGGTACTGTTTGTATTGGACTAGATTCACTCTATTGTATTTGTCGCAGTCACTGACATATTTTATTATATATTGTTTCATCCCCATCCAGTAATACCCTTCCTAGCATTTATCATATGTTTTGTCATGTCCAGACAGGAATAGGGAAACAGAAGGAGACAGAATGACAGAGGGAGAGGAGTATATAAGAGTTCTAGTAACAGATGGTGAAAAGATATAGAAAGAGAAATAGTGAGAGAGGAAGAACGAACGAAAGAGATAGGAGAAGAAATAGAGAGAGGAATAGACATAGAACAAAGTGAGAGAGAGATAACGGAGATAAAAGAAGATAGAGAGGAAGAAAGAGAGCAGATGAAGAGAAAGCTAGAGGAAGACAGACACAGAGAAAGAGGCACAGATAGATGAAGGGAGACAGGACAAGATGGAGGAAGAGAGGAAAAGGGATTAAGAGGACAAAAGAGAAGACAAAAAGGAAGACTAAAGGAAGAAAGGGAGGAACAAATGAAAACAGAATGGACAAGAGAGACGAGAGAACAGAAGATGGGGACATAAAGGAAGATATAAAGAGGAAGACAAAGATTAAGAATGAGAAGAAAACAAGGAATATGGAGATAGGAAGCAAGGATGACATTACCAGAAGAGTGAGAATGACAGAGGGGACACAATACATATATATATATATATATATATATATATATATATATATATATATATATATATATATATATATATATATATATATATATATATATATATATATATACATACATATATATCAAGAGAGAGAGAGAGAGAGGGAATACAGTTATTAAGTTTGACAAAACAGGGGAAGACATAGAGCAGAAACAAATAAATTCCACCCCCTGGAATAATAACAGATAATTAATTTTGATAGAGTATGGATGTATCAATATATTAAGCAGGCTAGCAAGAATTGTTCTATTGTTGTTACTTTTGGATCATGGCCAACAGACACAGGCTATGAACATGTTATCTGAGTATCTTAGAATTTTGAATTAATATTATATTATGATTATTGATTTTTTAAAGTACTACGTACCAAAATGAAAGCTGCTGATTCTTCATTTCTTCTAAGAAGTCATCTTTATAAAGTACACCACTGCTTGCAGTAAAGCCTTTAACCTCAATTCACTTTTTCTCTTACTGAGAGATTTGATGGCTGCCATGTTTGCTGGGTATGTGCTATCATTAGCATCCGATACTATATCAATTTATAACTTGTCCTCCATGATTGTGAGTCAATAAGTAATATTAAGGATATTCAGCCTTATTTATACCAAGATTTTATGGCACCAGATTCTCTTATAATTGGGATTATAGACCAATATTCAATATGGAACACATGTAATTACCCGTGATAATTACTATTTATACAACATATGACATTTCTGGTAGGTTTTGCAATATAACAGTTTTGTGGCTTTACATGTTTTCAAAATCTCAGCAACCTTCCCTGATCCCCTGAACACCCAAAAATATAAATTAGGACAATAGCATTCACCTGTAATCATCACACCTGTGACACTTTCATTAAATATACATAAAGTAGGGAACACCCAGGATGCTTACAAGTCTGGTTGCAGACTTCCAATTGTTTTCGTTTTAATTAGCAATTTCAATAAAATACAACATTATTTTATACATGCTAATATAAACTGACAAAATGGGACAATCATATTTCTTCCAAGTGAGACTTTACAAAAGTTGTATTTCCTCATCTTATATTCTAATGATATATAAAATCTAAAAAAAATAAGAAAAACATATAATCCCCTCAATGAAGAATGGTCATTAATATATTTTTGTTAATATGGAAGGTTGTATAAATATTTATTTTAGCATGGCTGGTTTTAAAAACAAATATATCCATGGGGGCAGAGATTTGTGCTGATAAATTGTTTTAACTAAGTATTTGTTTTATAAATTTAGTTTTGCTATTTAATTGTTCTAATGGTTAATTGGCTGGTGTGGGGGGGACAGAATCACCTAGCCAATTGTTTGGGGGGGGGGAGGGGGCGTGCACTTTCAGCTGGAGTGGGAAAGAATTTGTTAGCCAGTTGTTTCCCCAGGCGAAACTTTCAGAGCGGGATAAATTTGACTAATATACCTTTACTTTGAAGTTTTTGTGCAAATGAATAATATCGACAAATGGATCAAGGTTTCTTTCAGGCAAATTACATAACACCTGTCGTAAACAGATCAGACAGGTAACATACAAGAGGGGCGCAATATTGATTTTGAGGGATCCTGATCATTGTGCTATAAGTTTTCCTTTTTTTTCTTTAAGCTCTATATGAATCCAAAATAAATTTCATGTGAAAAGTAAAATCTGAGAATCTTGCAATGCATTGCTCCATCATGGTACCTAAGTTCTTCAATTAATGGCTACAAACACAGTTCACACTGTAATAGATATTTCTATAACTGCATGCCAGTGTTGTCTAGTGAGTTCATGCTGTTATAAACACATTTATACAGAACAAATCTTGTAAGCATGTACTGTTAATGTGCACTTACATACTTAAACTTTGAGCACAGAATATTATCATTTACAAAATCGTGCATTAGAATTAATGGCAACAATATTTTAAACCTCAGTATCCTTTATTTTATTTCCAATTTAATTAAAGAACCAATATGATAATTTGCACTTGTGTAATCTAGCTGCATTTTAAAACAATATATTTTCATAATTATAAAACATTATACAAGTACTAGGTTATATGCAAAGAAGAGCAGCACTACATTATACCAGTATGGTACATCTCCTTTACACCCCAAAACCCCCAAACAAAGTACAGTCGTCTGGTGTTATGACTATATGGTCTTAAACTATGTATCAGAATATAGTAAAAACCAACAAGTTTTTTGTAAAATGCAACAGATAATTTATTTCCCTAGAATACAAAGTGAACTTTTAGCAGGAACTTACACTAATGTGAATTACATCCCAAATGGTCCCCAAACATTCTAATTTAAGTCCAATAGGTATCAAGTATTTCAAATGAATTCCAGTAGTATTCCAAACGAAATTCGATATTGAATGCACTGATGTGCCAGAAGTCTAGAAGTGTGTGAATGTGCAGACAGTCTCGATGTAACACAACAATATAATCCAAAATATCCTTGAACAATTTAACAATAATTCCAAGATAGTAATTTAGACCTAAAATCAAAAAGCACTCTGTAATTACAATCAATAATTGAAATGAATAAATTAAATTTTCACAAAATATAATTGAACACAATTGACTCCACTATACTGATGTTAAGATATGGAATTAATCATTTCTAAGTAAACAAAATAGATATATAACAAAACCCAAGACACAATAACATAACCTGGATGAAGGTCAAAAGATTTTTCCCCCATTAAATTCATAAACAAGGCTGCTTCCAGAACAATCTTAATTTGAAAAGGAAATAGACCCTTAAATCAACGTCTGTGAACATGTTTATCTCTAAGTGATAATTATCTTAATATATAAACTAAAATCACAAACAAGACTTAGTCATGTAATATGTTGTTTACAACAGCAAATTCACACCACACATTTTTGACCAAATTTGAAAACTGTCAGTAGTTACTGATTTACCCAAAGTCTGCCATGCCATTTTATTTGCAACAAAAAGTCTCGTTTTCCTGCGCCACACATCACGCTAGGCCTTTATTCCAACATCCTGAGTCAGCAAGATATTTTGCATGCCTTGGTTTCATCTCCATATGATCCTGATATTAAGCAAATTATGCTTCATATGACAACGTGACAGATGTCCCATGCTAAATTTTGTAAACGGTTTCATGGAAACATCTCTAAATATGGCTGAAATTAAAGGAAACTTTAATTTGTTCATTAGAAATGCAAAAACCATTCTTAACTCATTAAAAGTCAATATCTTGCTTCTGGCAAACAATAAAGTATGGTGGGTAGGAATAATCCACTTGATCATGTGCTGATATACATGGTCTAAGTTTCGTTTTGCTATCACCACATGAATACCATAAATAGTACACCATACATCCATTCCCACAATTATGAGCATCATTCAGTGCATTCCCCAAGAATCACTAGCAGCCCTTGTACCTCCATTATGGTGGGTGGCACACCAAAAGTCTTTACCTACAATTGTATCAGATTCCTCATCTTTTTCTACTCAAATGCAATCAAATGACAATTTTTGGTCATGGAAGTAAGTGAAGTTTTCTTTTTTTACACAGTCAACCGATATTTTTTCATGGAGTAAATGTGCCAATATGACTCCAAATCAAAACAGTTCTTTGTTTATAGCATAAAAGGCAAGCCAACACAAAATTCTGATCAGAGTATGGAATGCAGATCTCAAATTCAAATGTGTCAAGATGGGAAATATATATTCTTTAAGTCAATATGACCTTGGAGTTTGAGCTCAAAAGCAACAACATCAATAGATGTATTCCTTGCCTAAAATGTGAGTCATCCACACAATTTGGTCAAATTAGGATATATAGTACTTAAATTAATTTGTTGAAACTGTATTTGGGGTGTCAATATGTGTCTTTAGTCTCAAATGCATGACATCCACACTCTCTTGTTTACAGTAGGTATCAAAGAACAGACGATACTGTCAGTAAACTATATTCCCTTAAATGGTCAGTGATCCTTGCTACAATATCAATGTAACAGTATGAATTTTGGAAGATGATTATTGTACCATAACTGAGTGGAATTTTGTTGCAGTCAAGGTGACATGTAACAATTAACTTTAGTGTATAGGTTTCCCCGCAATACATCACTGCCCGTGAAAGATGGGATGCTCTGCTGCATGGGATAGGGCATGCTTGATTTTTAATTAGGACTCGCTGCAATTATGGTTAGAGATATATAAGAGGCGACATTAACATTGGGTTAAGTGGCGGGAAACGCAACGTAGAAACAAACCAGAGACAATTCTGTGATATTTGGAGTGTGTGCGTGTGATCTGGAATTTTAATGTAGTTTCACAATTTTACAGTCATATCACTACAATTCTGCAGTACGGACATTTATACTGATGTCAATAACTAGGGTATCATGCCGCAGACATGTCTTATGATGTCCCATCCAGTCATATTATAGTAGGCCAACCAGTCCTAACACTAACCTCTTAATGATAAGCGCCTAGTAATACAGCTGTTAGAACCATTTTTATAACTCTTGGTGTGACTATGCTGGGGTACGATCCCTCAAACTCCTGCATCTGAGGTGGACACTCTAACCACTAGGCCACTGGAGCAGTCTAGTGCCATCTGGAAACAAGTGTATGAAATTAGTTTTTCCTGAATAGTTATTAATAAAGGCAGATCAGAGAAAATTATTCTATGTCAAATCAGGGGTGTGCTTCCATGACAAAATTCAATGTTTTAAGTATTCTTCCCCAAACTTTTGGGCAGTGTAAGTTAATCTGATGAAGTGCATGCCCCACTACAAGTACAAGAGCAAGTATCTTTTTTCATTCCAACATTATCCATGGGATGGGTGTCTGGAAATGAGGGACATTTAGTCATAGAAAAGAGAGCGTGTCTTGGAAAGCATAAGGGGACAATAGCTCTATATGTAAACCACAGTGGGGAAAGAGAACAGACAACCATGTTATGGAGGCAGACCCAAATGAGGCTGGAGGGAGAGAAAAGAGGAAAATAAATACAGCAACTCTGATCTCTCACAAACACTGAACTTTGGAAGGTGAAACACAGAGGTGTCAAGACTGGTAATTCTTTATATATTCTAAGTCAATGTGACCATGGAGTCTGAGCTCAAAGCCACAAAATTAATAGTTGTATTCCTTGTCTAAAATGTGAGTCATCCACAAAATTTGGTCAAATTAGCTTATAGAGTACTTAAAGTAATTTGTTGAAACTGTATTTGGGGATCTTTGCCCCCAAATCAATAGGTGTCTTTAGTCTCAAATGCATGACATCCACAATCTCTGGTTTATAGTAGGTAACAAAGAATATAATATATTGTCAGTAAACTATATTTCCTTAAATGGTCAGTGACCCTGACTATAAAATCAATGTAACATTATGAATTTTGGAAGATGATTATTGTACCATAACTAAGTGGAATCTTGTTGCAGTCAAGGTGACATGTATCAATCAACTTTAGGATATAGGCTTGGCCTGCAATAAAAAACTGCCTGTGAAAGATTGGATGCTCTACCACATGGGATAGGGCATGATTGATTTTTAATTAGGACCTGCTGAAATAATGGTTAGAGATATATAATCGGCGATATTAACGTGGGGTTAAGTGGCGGGAAACGCAACGTAGAGATAAACCAGAGACAATTACGTGCCATTTGGATCGTGTGCATGTGATTTGGAATTTTAATGTAGCTTTCACAATTTTGCAGTCATATCACTACAATTCTGCAGTAATGAAGTTTATAGTGATGTCTAGCACTAGGGTGTCATGGCGCAGACATGTAGCATGATGTCCCACCCAGTCACATTTTAGTAGGCTGACCAGTCCTAACCCTAACCTCTTAATGCTAAGCGCCTAGCAATACAGCTGTTAGAAACATTTTTATCAGTCTTTGGTATGACATCTGGGGTTCAATCCATCAAACTCCTGCATCTGAGGCAGACACTCTAACCACTAGGCCACTGGAGCAGTCTAGTGCCATTTGGAAACAAGTATCTAAAATTAGTTTCCTGAAGAGTTATTAATAAAGGCAGACCAGAGAGAATTATTCTAAGTTAAATGAGGAGTGTGCTTCCATGACAAAATTCAATGTTTTCAGTATTCTTCCATAAAACATTTTGGCAGTCCAATATTTTTTGAGGAAGTGGATGCCCCACACCAGGTAAAAGAGCAAGTATCTTTTCTCATTTAAACATTGTCCATGGGATGGGTTTCTGGATGTGAGGGACACGAAGGCATTCAGTCATAGGAAAGAGAGCGCGTATTACAAAGCATAAGGGGAAAATCGCTCTATATGTAAACCAGAGTGGGGAAAGAGAACAGACAACCAGGTTATGACGGAAGACCCAAATCAGGCTGGAGGAAGAGAAAAGAGGAAAAGGAATATAGCGACTATGACCTCTCACAAACACTGAATTTTGGAAGGAGACATACAAAATTTATACCGGCTTGCTGAGTAATGAGTTTTATTGTTCACTCGACTCTATGATCAAATTTGTTTTATCGGTATAACAGAATGGATAATTACATTTCTTATACATTTCTTAATTATATTTTTAAGGGTAAGTGTATCATTCAAATGTCCTGTTCAATTTTATATTGTTGATGTAATTGATTAAATTGTTATTTTTAAGAGGGGGGTGCTTGTGTTGTTCTATTCTCTATCTCTGCTCAGATCTTTGTTATTCCATTCATTAATTTCAAATTTGATATTGTTATTTACTAAATCTTGGCGATAACACCACAGTCAATCATCTCCTAGATAACTATAAAAAGCAACAAGTGGGGCATTCTATCTCAATCAATTAGTGTCTTTATCATCTCCTATGTGAGCAATTTACATAGTTTGGTCAAGGCAATGAGTATGCATGTAGATAACCATTTTTCAGTCCTAGTCACCCTGACTTTTGATACCTAAACTTAATAATTCTTCCTAAAGGCATGCTGATCAAATAATTTGGCAATCAGATTGTAGGGAGCCTACCTTATTCCTAAGACAATAAGGAATAACCAAACTGACATCAGGAAAACATGTGTACATATAATATTATTGCATGGTTCTTGTCTAAAAAGATTAAGAAGAAAATTTAATGTAGCTATGCATTGCTAGAAGGTACAGCTTATATGCATCTAGTCCAGAGCTCTAAAACTGGTGGCCCACGGAATTATGTCCTGCAGCCCGCAACAACATATGGAATTTGATGTTGTTGTTATAGGAATTAATGCCATTTTTCAACACAAGATAGGCTATACATGGCGGTTAGTATAAATGGTAAAGGAAGAACCCTGGAAAACCCCAGACGGAACCACCAACCCACAAGAAGCTACCAGCAAGCTGTATCACATACCCACAATGCCCGTGCCTGATACTCAAGCGCACACAGACAGGTGATATGGGAGTAATACGGAACGGTGAGTGCTTTAGACCACTCTGCCACGATGGGCTCCACGAAATTTGTAAAATAATTAATAATGCATTTCTTTTACAGTCAGCCAGTTTGATACAAATTTGATTATTACACCATTTACTTCTTGTTTCCAACATTTGAACCATTTTATATGAACCATTTTTGAAATGTCAAAACGTATTATCTTTGAATTTCAATAGATGTCAAAAACTCATTAGTATTTGAACTTAATTGTTGAAACTATTCAACTTATATTTATTTCAAATGTCAGACATAATGTAGTTTTAAGTTCAGCTATGGTAATTATAAACTTAAAATTGTTAAAACAGCTAACTAGTTGAGATTTTCATGCTCACATTTGTGATTCGAACAAATGAAAGGATGATGCCAATTAATGCAACAATATGCTGATTAAAAACTATCAACACTTAATTATCATAAACAAATTCCTATTGCAGCTAGTTTATCGCTGGAAAATACACATCAAGGAACTATCCCTCACTGTGTATTTGCGTTTTCAAAAAAGGTGACTTGGATTATCTAAATTGCACATTTTCTAACTTGGATATACAAAAGAAAAATGCATAGTGCAGCATGCATTTCAGTTATGTTTTTTGATCTAAGTATTTTTCACTTGCTGGGAGTATACTATGCAATAGTAAGAGCATCTCCTGCGTAACATATAATTTTCATGCATACATCTCATTGTCATATTCCAGAAAATAACAACAACAATCTATCAACTATAACAGCAAATACAATTTTACAAATGACAAGAGTCCCTAGAATGGATTAACACTTTTCTGACCGAGAAGTATTTCCAGGAATTTAATACAATACCATTTTGTCGGTTAAGATTAAGTAGACTGTTATGTATTCTATATTTTTTTTAATGATTATACATTGTTATGGGTCATTTTGTAAAGAACATATTAAATATTATTTTTTTCCGTTATTGTGGGCCTGTACTTTAAGATAATGTAATGTTATTTGTAAACGTATTACCTTGGGAGTGAATTCAGCATGTTGATATTCCCCTCAGAAAACCATGATCTACTTGTCCTTTCCTTAATAGCTTGCTAATATCTATGTCAACACACCTGACCATTTTTAGTGTTCTTGTTTTTAAAGACTTGATGGAAATAATACTAAGATGACAGATTATTTCAAAAATATGGTTTATTGCAACATAGGTCAAGAATGAAGGCATATACATCATACCTGTCATGTTGTTTAAATCAGAATTACTATTCCTATCTTAACATCTGTAGTGGAATTTGTCTTTAAGAAGTCTTCAATTGTTATTTGAGGAGATATATTTATTTTAATTACCAGTATTCACTGGAGTTACAAAGTTTTCATTTACTTTAGGATAAAATCACTCATTAAAGATCACTGAGAATTTATTCAAGGACATATTATATATTACATCAATTTGAAACAGCAAGTCCAATTGCGAATTCGCAAATACAAACCATTCACAAATCAGAACATGCAATATTGGAATTTATTTGGAACACCACTGGGATTCATTTGAAATATTACACATTTGGAAATGTGATATAGTTTTTAGGACTATTTGGGATTTAATTCACAATACTGTTAAGTTCCTTTTATTCAAAGGAAATAAAGTGTTAGTTGAATTGGACAAGACATGACTTTGTTATCTTTTCTTTAACTTATTTGAAAACCATATAATTGTAACAAGACATCATTAAAAGTCTTTTAGTGAAATCCCGATGACACTATAACCATCCATGCTTGAGTGTGGGTTTATTGTTGTTCTTGTTGTAGTATTTAACGCCATTTGTCAGCACTGGATAGGCCATACATGGCGGCCAGTATAAATGGTGATGGAAGAACCCGGGAAAATCCCGGAAAGAACCACTGACCCACGAGAAGCTACTGGCAAGCTTTCTCACGTACCCACATTGGCTGATCAGACACTCGAACCCACGCAGACAGAGGTGAGACGGCAGTGATAATTAACAGTGAGCGCTTTAGACCACTCGGCCACTCGAGGCCCGGGGGTTAGTGACAGCAACATTTTCAAGACAGCCATTGTGACATCAATATTGAATCTACCACTGTCATCATTTTCACTTAAAACTAGCTAGGTATCATAAGAAGTCTATTATGTGAAAACCATATGTTGATGAAGCCATTTAGGAGAGGCAGAGATAGCGACATTTTCAGCATGACCAGCATGGTGGTCATACTGTTGGTCAGTTTGCATTGTTTTCGTTCAGGACGAACTAGACATCAGAAGAACTCTTCTGACAAATACACATCTCAAAATGTCTGTCCTTTGAAGAATAAAGCAAGAATTTCCAAATTACCGTGTGGGTGGTCAGTTTAGCATCATTGTCATTTATGACCAACTATATATCACAACAAGTCTTTCAGTTAAAACACCATGTTGATATGACCATTAAAATGGTCACTGTAGTGGCCTGAGTGGCACCATTTTCATCAGAAATCTTAAGTTTCTAGTAAATCCCCATGTTAATAAGAAATCCATTTGGCGGCAGCAGTGATGACAAATTTCTCAAAATGGCCACTATGATAGCCATATTGGATTTCTGAACAGCACCATTATCACAAAACTATTTGCTATGAAGGAGTAGCGATAACAATATTTTAAGATCGATCAATGCTGTGACACCTATAATGGAAGTCAGATCAGCACCCATTTCATGTGAGACCAACTAGACATCATGAGAAGTCTTTTAGTTAAAACATTATATCACCATTCTTTGCGGAGAAGTAATTACAAGATTTTCAGCTAGACGATACCTGTATGTTAAGACTTCTGGTGAAAACTCTGTTTCCATATTGGATGTCTGAGTAGCAACGTCTTCATTGAGGACCAACTAGACCTAGAGATGAATGCGTGCGCAAGAAAAGGTTCACTGCCATCCTCAATGTAGATGTGATTAGCAGTAACATACAAATGGATGGATAAAAAATGATGCATGATAGACAATCGTATAACCTCTTCTGTTCTATGACAAATAGAGCTAATAACAAGTTTTAATAGTGCATAAAGTAGTATAAACCATGCCAACCAACCCCTATCACCCATTTGTAACTAAGCACATCTAAACAAAACATTAGCAGTATAGAAAATTTACCATGTGATCCACTGATTTTCACCTAAGTAAATTAAATCTCCCATTCACTACTAAAAACTCTTTTCTTTCTTATGATCCTTCTTCGGGTAATTTCCACTATCTGATTTGGAATCACCAATGTTTAATCATCAATGACAGATCTAGATGCGGCTAGTTGGGTAATGTTATGCTTGTGCTGAAGGCGCAGTGTTCGTTTTTCAGAATGATCATTCATGGATTATTTAATTTGAAAATATGTTTCATATGTTATGAATTGATAATGGAAATCACTGAGATATATAATACATGATACCAGTGGACTCCATCATGGCATACCAATCATGTGTCTATGTCAGTGCAAATCTAAAAACAAAAGTCATGCAATAGAAACATGGTCAAGTCAGGTACAACAGATACATGTAGTGGCCAAGTGAGCCAGCAATTATCCTGGATTATACTAATAATCACATCCATACGAAAAGAAAAGAACAGGTGCTTTTTGAATGAGTGGGGTTTTAGTATTTGGTGATTAGGTGTTAAATTAACTGAGTACTTTTTTAAATGGATGTCAGAAATATTAAAGTATAACTGTGGGTTTTAAAGGTTGACATGGCTAAAACGATAGTGTAGAGGAAATGCTACCATACGTTGGGGCCCAAGGAGAACACATAACACTTTCAACTGTTAAATATATCAAGCAAATACATTTACTGTACTTTTCCAATGATAAGCCCTGCTGTGATTTACATTTTGGTCATCAGATTAGCAAAGTTTTCATTTAAAACCAACTGGACATCATACAAAGGCATAAGGCGAAAACCCAAATTCAGTATCATTTTCTGTTTAAGCAGAGATGCGATAACAAATGTTTTAAGATAGCTGACACAGTGGCCATATTGGATGTCAGATCGGAATCATTTTTATTTAGGATCAGCTAGAGATCTTAAGTAGTCTTTTGGTGAATAACCAAGGTTGACACAACCATCCATAATGGATGAGTATAAATAACGATATTTACAAAATGGTCAATGTAGTGGCCATACTGAACTTATTATCAGTACCACTGTCATTTAAGCCTGATAGTTTTTTTTTAGTTAAAGCTCCATGCTGATATAACCATCCATTCAGAAGTATCAATGACAAGACTGTCATGATGTCTAATGTAGTGGCCATATTGGATATCAGATCAGCACCATTTTAGTTAGGACCACCTAGACAGTATACAAAGTCTCTTAGTGAAAACCGATGTTGATATGGACATCCAATCAGGAGAAGTAGCAATAACAAGATTTCCATGATGGCTGTCATTTGGGCCATACCGGAAGTCAGACTGGCGCCTTTTTATCAAGAACCAACTTGCCCGCAGTAGAATTATTTTAGTGAAAATCAAACATTGACATGACCATTCATTCAGGAAATGTAACAGTAATAATAATTTCAAGATGATCAGTGGCAGCCACATTGGTGGTACCATTTTCATTAGGAACAAACTAGACGTCATGTGAAACAGAATGGTGATATGTCCATCCATTTAGGAACAGTGATAACAATATTTTTAAAAGCAGTACCATTTTGTAGACTCTGGGATGAATGTGATTGTAGAGTTTCGGGTCAATCCTATAAGTAGTTTAGGAGAAGCAGCAAAAACAAACTTTTGTTAAGACACACGAATAGACTACTGAAGAGAGTCAACAGACCATCCAAAATCACTTCTGGTATATGACCATTAGAGCTATAAAAAAACATAACACATGTATCTATTAGTTTAAAAGCAAATTTAATTATTTTAAAATCAAAGTTACCTTGAGTTAAAAGCAAACAAAATATCCTATTGAAAGCACCCTCCCTCACTACTGGCTGGTTTCTTGCTGGACTTTAAGTTCAATGGTCACAAATATTCAACAGGCAACCCATACCATCTTTTATGTAACGAACTGAAGCTCTGCATCAACATTTTTATAACTAATGCGATCATTACTTTGTAAAGTAAAAATTCAATTAAAAACAGTAATAATCAAATTTTAAAAGCCTGAAGATATGCATGTAAACAACATGGAAGAAAAGGTGGGGGCCAGTAAGTATGTGCATATAGTGGGCATTTAAAAGAAAATCATATTTTAATTGCAGGTACTTGTAATTCCTCCTGGACATCCATCATATGTGACATCATCAATTTTGCATTTTAACTGAAATGCCTACTATTATGCAAGCTTAGTTGTGAAATGGGTATCTCAGGTAGATATGATTGTATTTTTGTTACTGACGGAATAAACAAGCAACAGTCAAATTCAGTCAAACTGCATGATCAACCAGCCTCCTCCATTCTTTGGAATATTCTTCCAACTGGCTACACTGCTAGATCCATGCTACGTCTATAAATCCCTGCATTACATTTGCAATAAGTACCATGCGCTGTTTGTAAGGCAACTGCAAACCCGCGATTATTTTTGAAAATATCGAGACGGCTTTTCCAAAAAGCTGACTAGGACAATATATAAGCATGTACATCACGCTCGAAGGTATCACTTCGGAGGTTAAACCTAGTAGTGGGCAAAATATCTGGCTAATATGTGGGGCTATGGTATTGCATTATCTATCAATCAAGGAACATGCTATTCAACACTGTGTTTTTTTTGTTTGTAAGAAAGACCCACACAACATCAATATCAGCGTGTACACCTTACATTGTATTATTGAGATTAAGAATAAAAAATTCCCACTACTTACAAATAAAATTTTACTGCCATTTATCTGACATGTGAGAAACTAATCATTCCTGGCACCACATAAACATATTCGTTGCTTACAATATACCGACAAATTAATGAAGGATAGGACATAATCCACTCTGCCAGAACAGGTTTTAACTTTCTAAACCGTCAGAAAGATACTAGCCTATTTTAAGATGGGATAGGGGCAAAAAGAATCAGAACTATTAATATTTAATTTAATTAAGGAATTTCATGTTAATAAAATAATATTATGGCTCAGATTTTATGTAATTTATAAAATAATAGTCAAATACAGTACACTCAGTTCTTAGTCTATCTCTATGCTAGGAATGCTATATTTCCATTGGATATAGTACACTTTAAAAATGCAAGTGTAAAAGTACAGCTGAAGGATTTAATGCAATGGATTACAATTGTTTGTAATGATGCTTATAAAAGTGAGGTGAAAAACAAATGTGCGTACAAGAAGTCCTGACACCATTAGGCATATTAACATCCTTATCTATAACAGTTATGATCTAACATCTAATAGGCACACACAATTGCATTTATCTACTCAAAGGAGGCCCATCCTAAGTTTCAGAACCAAATGGTTCATGGCGACACAAAAAGATGTATATTTGTGTTGATTAAAAAAGTTTAAAATGGGATAAACATTTACTGGGGAAGGGAATTATGTCCTGTCTATCATTGTTAGAGGGTGGGAGGTGGGTGTTGTCTTGGGGTATTTTATCTGTACCCGATATTGTTTATTGGTAATCGTCGATCGAAAGTATCACTTCGGAGGTTAAACCTAGAAATGGGCAAACTATTTAGATAATATGTGGGGATATGGTATTTCATTATCTATGCTAACGGTGCGATACGTTAAAACGATGATGATCAAAAATAAACTTAAAATCCATTTTAGTGATATAAACATATTATATATATATATATAATTTAAACATCTAAGCATCCAAGCTGTCAATCAGCATATACATATACATGTATGTATATATATATATATATATATATATATATATATATATATATATATATATATATATATATATATATATATATATATCAGCTAACGCCCAAAGTCTGCCATTTGTATATGTTATATTTTTCGGACCCATTCGGAGGATGCATTAAACGTACGTATTATCTGGATGAATAACCACAGTTCGTCAATTAAAATTAATTCAAAACACTTACTTGTACAACCTGATTATCATGGCCTAATCGCAAACGAATACCTTCTTCGAAACCGCTATCACATAACTATACATTGTACACATTTATGTTGAGAAACCAGAGAGACAAGCATGTTTCAAAAGGCAAAATATCGCACCCTAGTCAACGTTTCTTTTATTTCAAATACATTTACTCTGAGCAGGACGTTTCTTTGACATTGTTTATGATTAAAAATTATGTTAGATATTGAAGAGAAAATATTATAATTAAAATTATGAACTGAAATGAAATGTGTACAGTGGTAAATGATACATCGTGCCACTCTTTAAAGATAAGACTACGTTCCGTTATAGATGGATTAATGTGTTCACGTTTGCATGATGACACATAGCCAGGGCCACATCGTATAATTAAAAACAGTTAAGAATCATGACTGGTCTCAGTCTCAGGAAATAGACGTCTGTAATCTTCAACAGGTATTAATTGGGGAATGTACTATGAACTGTTTCCGCACCACCTATATGAATTATCGGCAAGATAGTCTGAAACAAATGTTCGTTTCAAGAAGAAACATAAAACATATGGAGAGAGAGGGAGAGAGAGACAGACAGAGAGACAGAGAGAATTGTATTAGTTTAACCATATCCTGTATCTTCTAAAACTCGCATAGGGGAGTTAGAACTAAAATTGTGGTACACTTTCTAGTTAGTAGTAGTCTTAGCCCGAAATATATAACTATTATCCCAATGCTATCATAATGTTGGCTTTCCTTCTTCCATGGAAGGAGGAAATAAGCGTGTATTTTGCTGGTAGTTATTATCTTAACAAAGCCAAAACAAAAATAGTCGCGTCCCACAATATAACCAGAATACTACAAGCTCGAGTAACGTTTCTCAATGACATCAACAGACGTAGAAAGTAGACAGTCCTCTATTCAACAATCCAATGAATGTGGAAAATACAATCGTTATGATGGTAAATTTGCAATACTTCCTGTAGTAAGCTAGCGTTTCGTATAAAAAATAAACAAATTAAAGCAGAAGCAGTAATACGATAAATATTTCCCCTTTCAAAAACATACAATGCTAGTAGCTTTCAAACAAATCAGAAAATTACTTGATTTATTAAAATGAGTATCTCTCTGCTATAGGACCGACAGGAAAATAAAGTGATATATGTTACCAAACTAACGTCTACCAAATTATATTTTTTTGGAATGATTACTCTTATGTATAAACTATTAACTCAATGAAATGTTATAACATGCAACTTAGAAAACTGCGGTCGATAAACGAGTTATAACCGGCCGCAACGCACAAGGCCAAATGTTATTATCATCCATTCGTAGCCTTACTAAAGCTAATTCCCAGTATAATCTTGCACATGTATTGAAAACTAAACTGTTCAATTGCAGCAACTAATGACATTCAAACATGACTAGACCTTGTACGCGCATTCCAATAATAGCATAAATACGCCGATTCAAATGTTTACCTTAAGGGTTGAATTGCATATCGTCTATGATATTGAATAGGCACTTAACACACCGAGCACCCTATTACTTAATCTACCCGGGTGAACATGTTTTCCATGTATTAGCCAAATGAGCACAATTTATTGATTTTCCGTTCAAACGTCTGCAGGAACATAACTTATGCAAAATAACGACCCCTTATAAGTTTGATAGTAATGCGTTCTGAAATATGTACCTTTTCAATCACCTAACCATGTCTTCATTTAAAAAGAAAATAAAACCATATAAGAGTTACCAATGAGACTTTAAAATAAAACAACCGCCGCAGGATAGAGAGACACGCTTAATACTGGATCCAACAGTACATGTCTGGATAATCATGTCAAGTACATTTCTATGGAATAACACCAAACAAACAAGTGAAATATTAATATTTCTTTCCAATCAGAAGCAACGGCAATATTTCACTAGATATTTCGTAGAACCGAATAATCCAAAATTCCCGAGTAGACTTGCTACGAATCTAATAATGATACAAGCGTTTAAAACAGCGTAATTCCAAAAATTATAAGGTTTTTATGTTAGATAATAGTTCATTGACAGTATTTCTTTCTCGAATATTACAAATATATTTATTTTATATATCTTTAATCCAATATTTGACACGTGTCACGTATATTGGCATGGCGGCAAAATTGGATGTAGTGTCAATCAATTTAGGTATTATTTAGCGCAAGTTAATGTTTTAAGCACATGTATACCATTGTTAAACTAATAAGTATTCCAGGAGGGCACTTGTTTTCTCTTGGAAGTTGAAGTATTTTCTCCAGTCTACATGATATTCTATCTTTTGTTGTCTCAGTGTATTTTATGTTTGCTTGCCGTCTATTGAAATCCCACACAAGGTTTCAATGTTTATTATGCATATAGTGTTGCGAGCAAATTCAAAGATTACTATAGATGAGTCCTATTGGTAATCACAAGCTGTTTAATATCGGCAAAGTCATGTGACTGTTACATTTACAGCGTATCAGACGTAGTGCAAACTTAGTTATCTCACTTTAATTACAGTTTCTAGATGATACCATATACAACAATTAACATGCACAATATAAATTCATCTTCTACAAGATACGAGTTTTATAATGGGGGAATGCAGTCTGGCTTCTGGACAAAATATTTTAATTTCCTTTATCTGAAGATAATCAGTTTTGTTCCTAATAATATGTATATCATATTGTGTTATCTGATATAAACCAAATAATGACTTTCCAGGTATTTTATAGTCATACTTTGGTTTAGATTTAATATTCCTCAACGGAATTGCCTCTGGAAACCTTGCTGATGCACACAATATGGCCAACATGTATTGATTACCTGATCTGGTTTTAAGTTGTGGACCAACACAATCTACCATAATTCTACTAAATGGCTCGTCAAATGCAGGACTAGATGAGCCTTACATATCTGCTGATTGGGTTTTCCTACCATTTGACAAGTATGACAATATCTACAATATTTACAACCATCACTTGTGATTTCTGGCAAATAAAAGTGAGTCAGAAACTTGTGGTAAGTCGTATTAATTCTTAAATGACTAGCCATGGTAGTTTCATGGGAGAGACTAAATATTTCCTGTCTGTATGGTTTTGGACCTAAAATTGGATAGTTCGCTTACAACTCATAACCAGCAGGAACCTCGGGAGGTCTCCATCTTCTCATAAGTACTCCATTTGTAATGAAATAACAGGTATTTAAGATGCTTCAGTTTCGGTAATTGCCGTTTCGAACAAAAAGGATGTTTCAGGATCCTTTTCCTGTTTGACGACAAGTAATTTCGCTTATTCCCCTGATTATGAGAAACACAATGAGTAGTTAAAAGAGGAGGATCACAGTGATTAATACCCTTTGATTGATCCAAACAAGGAGTGAAGGTGACCTCATAAAGAACCTGAAAAATTTAAGTATCAGCTAAAATAGTACTTTCCTTATCAAAGTCATTATCAAGAGCTTTCTTTGCCATAGCTCTGATGACTGCACAACCTCGGAATAAATCAATACATTTCTCTTCAATTGGTTCAATTGAACCACACTGAGTTTGTCAGTTACAAGTGGATTAACCACAACCTTGTCTCCTGTTCGATCGTTGCCTGGTAATAAAGGAATGCCCTCAACGGGTAAACAAGAGACTGTTCCAACTGACACGGTTCATGAGACTAAGTCTGATGACAAATTTACATAATGGAGAGGAACATTAACAAAGCCACACTCTACTCCCTGAATAAGAGCACTATCGTTAGAACAAGACTTGTCAGAAAAAGGCAAAATACCTGACAAAAACAGACTATAATAAGCCCCTGTGGCCCTTAAAAGTGTGATAGGGATAGGATTGGTCAAATCACCCAATAGTGACAAAGAACCATGTGATATGAATGGTTCATAATGCTCCATAATACATTTCACACTGGGGTTTATTAGACCCAACAATTATTCTGCTTTCAATACATGACCGTGACCTTGAACCCTTAGAAACAGAGCATTCGAAATAGGTCGGTCGTGATTCTGAAACCTATTATTCAATTTGTTGCAATCAGAAATGACGTGTCCTTTCTTCTTACAACAGGTACACGTAGGAAGGGACTATGATATTTGGTCAAGCTTATCTGAAGCTTGATTTCTAGAATTGTGCCAGTTTGAGATTTAGAAGGGCTTGTATTAGGCTGAAATATTTTTCTGCCAGAGGATTGTTGAGTCTAAATCTTTTTACAAAAGGAACTGTATGAGTGCTTATCAGCAGCTCCAGCAGAATTTACTAAGGTTTCGATATGTCTTAATGGCACTATGAATACAATTATTTAACTCTTCAAGTAATACAAGTTGGTTGAGACTTGCATGATCTTGTTCAAGTTTCTTGGCTAAGCATCATTATCAAATAACTGTTCTTTTTATCAAGCAAATTACACAAGAGTTTATCCATCTTCATTTTTATAGTTATATATACCTTGCTGAACTGACAGCGAACGGTAAATATCATTAGTTTTACCAATAAGTACACATTGTAATAATTGAATCCAATGCTTTATTGGCCATTTGAAATTTTCAGTAACTTTTGAAAATAAGGAAACTTTGTGTCAACATCTTTTTTTCTGAAAAGGGGCACTAGATTAATATTTTTTGCAACATCGGAACTTAAATTTGTATTTGAAGTATTAATGTGCTTTTCATTTGGCAATTCCATTTGTTTCTGCATTGAAATGTTTTCTCTTCCTTGTCTCTCTCCATTGTAAATCCATTTGCTCTTACTGTAACTTTATTTGTCCTTTTTGTAATTCTGATTGTAAATGTATTTGCCATTTCTCTTTTTCCAATTTAATTTGTTCTTTCTTTTTCTCACATTGCATTTGGATTATGTTTTCATTTCTCTTGTTCCTCTCTCTCTCTCTCTCTCTCTCTACTTTCTCAAACTGTAATTGAATTTGATCCAGCTTCCTTAGTCATAATTCCATCTTTATTTTAATTTCAATTCCTTTATTTTTATGTCAGAGTCGGATACAGTCTTACTGATCGGAAACAAATCACTTTTATCCAAAAAATCCCATTCTACCAAATACCATACACAAATCTTCTTTATGTCTTGCTTCTTTAAGGAAGCCTTTGAATAAGACAAATCATATTTTATTGCAAGTTGAATCATTAAACAATATGCATATAACTTGTATTCACAGACAAATCCGCTTTGGTGAAACATATCCATATGGTATAATATTGGCAAATTGTTCCTATTCGGTATTTAAATACGTGCTCAAAATGCAACTACCAACAATTATTTCTTGTGTGAGAAAAAGGTTGTAAATTCAGCCGGAATATTACTCGGATGAACAGCAGAATAATCACAAGATTACGAGGAACAGGCAATCAGATATGGAATCATGTTAGGGCCCAAGGAGCGATGAGATGGAGCGATGGAGCGATGCTAATTGTATCGCTACATCCCATCGCTTCATCGCTTCATCGCATCATCGCAGCATTCGCACGGATGAGAATAAACTTCAAATCATGCGTCGCTAGATTAATCAGAATAGACATATTTACCCAAATAAATACAGGAATAAAGTAATTACAGGAACATACTGTAAAACAAACATTAGACGGAGAGTTTAACTTGTTTTCAAACAGATCTTGGCATACATTTGTTAATGCAGTGTAGCCATTTTCTTTTGTGAACACTTGAGTGTACTTTTAAGTTTTATTTTTGTTATTGCAGCGTGTGTTTTTCCCACAGAATTAATCTTTCCCATAAAATGCACTAAATTTTAGATTATATCTACTGCAATCAATATGTAATTCAAATTTAATATGATGTTGAATAGGGCAGATTTTCATAAAAGAAAAACACAGCTTTTTCACATAAAAGCCTTCTTCAATTACGACTCGATGATCTAAAACTATGTAACAGAAAAGAGCATAAATCAACAAGTGGTGTAGAATTATAAATATAATTTATTTCCGTACAATACAAAGCGGAATAACAAAAATAAGGTGTTTTGTCTTAGACCCCAAATGTTATGTAATTTTTAAGGTCTTTCTTAGAGATAATTTCGCAGTACATTCTGTCATTGTCATCGTGACAAACCTTTTGAATTCAATCGAGACGGACAGTTAACTATTTAAACAAAAAAACGTTATTTGTAAAAAGGTTACGATATTATTGGATGGGTAATGCGTAGTTGCTCTGAATTAATATAAGATTTTACTATAAGGATTATAAGCAGCGGGATGTTTTAAATATCGATGCTAAAAAACCTATTAAGAACGAGATAAAAAATAATATTACAGGAATATTTTAACATGGGCTTTTGTATATAGTTACACACGTTTCTTCTTTTAGACAAAAGTGGCTGTGTGGATTTGATATTAGTATCCGCAATAACAGATGTTTGAGCGTTAGAAATAGCAAGTCTTCGAGTCTTTCCAACGGATCAGCCTGGGTTTCTTATCGCCCGTATGACCCTTTTCGATAGCATTGTACTCCAAGTACACCCGCACTAAAAGACATAATTGTGTTGCTTTAACCAAATATGGTCAGATAGTTTCATTTAGAGAGATACAAGATACATGGGTGGAACAACTGATAGCTATATAATGAGTCACAATATCAGCAAACAGGCAATGTTTCAAACGAGCGGTTGAACTCCTGAAGTTAGAAAACAATGTCCTTAGTTCTGCATGCTCTGAGACGCCTCGGTGTCAATGCCATACATACGGTTGTTCAATTTGCAGATTTCTTTTATACATTAAGTATGGTCTATTTATACATGGCTGCTTGAGAAATATCTTAGCCGTCAGTAACTGCAACCTCCATAACAATTACATATACAACTGTCCCCAGCTCTTCATGCCCATTGCCTATTTACTCGTATATCTGAAATTGCGGTGGACCATTTGGTTAATTGATTGATATACTGTCCTGCAATTAAACTTTAGTGTGACTTATCAAGTTTATAATAGTTCACCCCTCTAGCAGTCATGCCATATAGTTTCTTTTTATCGTTTACGGTACACAGTTGGCCTGAGTGAACATGTGGCAAAAATAAAAGTGTTGTATATGACACGAGTTTACCTCTCCCTCTCGATCGGTCTCTTCATCAGTCCCTGTCCATTCATTTATTCTCTCGAATACGTTCAATTTAATGGTTCAAAATGTTTGTGTTGTTTTGTGCTTCGTTGTGACTTCAGCTTTGACACGATTGGAAATAAAACTAATGAAATTAAACACCGTTCACGTTTTTGTACACACGGCTGCTTCATAAATTATTCAGCCTTAACTAACTACAACCTCTATTACGATTTCCAACATAACTGTCTTCAACTGCATATTTACTGTGTATTTGCACTTGCGACATAATATTTGGTTAATTGATTTACATACTGTTATGCAATTAAAATGCAATTAAAATTTAGTGTAACCTAGTAATTTTCAGAATAGTGCTCGGACCGACTAGTCATACCAGAAAGATTATTTGCAGCGTTTACGTTACACAACTAGCCTGAAGAACAATGATTGAACTTGCTATAAAAACATAGGAGTGCCTATGTTCAATAATATTGTTGCACCTCATTCTTTCTCTCTCTCTCTCGATATCCATCTCATTCCCTCTATATTTATCATATCTCTCAAGCAATTTAACGGTTTCACAATGTTTGTGCTGTTTTGCGCTTCCTTGTGACTTCATAATTTTCAGATCATTTAAGATGCAAAAATAGAGTTTTCGGATTCATATAATTGTGTAATACATAGCTACAACCACTTATTGTTGTTTTAACTGTTTTATGATCCACATTTTATATTCTGTGTACACCATGTATGAGTATGAATATTTACGGCAGTTATGGTATATAGGAGAGTCACGTAGAACAGTTCGGACTTTTCGGATAATTGCTAAGTATATATTTAGATTTGCACATATTAGTCCTTTGAAAAATGATATTTCAGTGTATTAAAAATGATCACGTTATGCGAGCTCCTGCTTTCGTCGCGTTGTCAATTGCAAGACGCAGTTCCTTTGATATATACATAGTTCTGAAATTTATTCGAATTCCGCCTACCCATTTTTCAAACTTTAACCTTCCATATTTATTTCAATTGAAGCCCCTTGTGATAAACGCCCCACGTGTATCAATACAACATATATTTCTACAATATCGAGGTTTATTGATCAATATAAACCAATTATTGTATGCTCAAATAATTACAACCGTAATGAGTAGACAACCGAATGTTAGAAACATCAGAACAACATACTTTTTGAAAGGTTTCATTGAAACAGTGATGAAATGTAATAAAATAAAATTAAAAAACCACTAACTCTAATTATAATAATAATAATCATAATAATGACTTTGTATAGCGCCTTCTCCTTAGAAGCTCTATGCGCTTTAAAACATTAGACAACACCTATAAGATTAAACAACATATATAATGATGTGATTACAAACGCAAACTCCATGACATTAGAAAACATTTAAAAAACATGCTGATCATATTTAAGGTAGGAAACATTAATAGGACTTTACGTTTGTTCTTGCAGTCCTGATAATTGAGTTTTGAGAGCACACTTGAATGCGATCACTGTGTTATTGTGTTTAAGTTCAGTGGGCAAAAAAGTTCACGTCGCTGGGCCCTGGAATGCAAAATACCGCTGTCCATATGCTTTTGTTTTCATAGAGGGAATAATGAATATACGATTGTCAGAAGAGGAGCGTAAGTATCTCGCTGGTGTGTACACATGGGTGAGGTCGGATAGGTATGTTGGACTAGAGTCCGTCAGTGAAACATAGCACAGAGACCAAATGTTGTGATTGATTCTGGATCTAATGGATAGCCAGTGTAGGGTACAGAACAGCAGGGAGGTGTGCTCTGATCGTGGTACTCTAAGTATGATCGGAGCAGCAGTGTTTTGAAGATTTTGGAGTAGATATTGAGAACAACAATAGTCCAGTCTTGAAAGTACTAATGAACACACAAGTGTGTTAGTGGCATTAACTGAAAGACATTTGCGATTGGAGCTAATGCATCTCACCTCAAGATATGCAGCCTTGCATACGTTCATGATATGCTTGTGCAATGTGAAAGTACTGTCCAGAGTAACACAAGTTTCGTACTGATTGTGTGAATTTAATATTGGTGTTGATGATATTTATCGTTTGAGGTAGAGGATGTGAGTGAGAAAGTCTTTTTATTGTAATCAGAATGGCCTGAGTTTTATCATCATTCATCTGCAGCTGGTTACATGTCATCCATGATTTCACATCAGAAATACAAATCTCTACACCTTGGATGGTAGCATCAACTTTAGTTGAGTGGCTAGATTTGTATATTTGAGTGTCATCAGCATAGAATTGGTGAGACACTGGATGATGATCTATTACACCTTAGATCGGCTGAGTGTATAGAACGAAGAGAGCAGGTCAAAGAACAGACCACCGTGGAACAGCAGAAAATGGATCAACTGGGATGGATTGTATTCCATTTGCAGACATAATTTGTGTCCTTTGACCAAGTAGAACTTGAACCACAGTAAGGCTGTATCATGAATGCCAAATACATGGGAGACGGTGAAGTAATATATCATAGTATATTGTGCCAATTGCTGCAGACAAATCAAGGAGGGTGAGGACTAGTCTTTCCGCTATCCAAAGCAGAGAGAATGTCATTAATTCCTTTTAGAAGAGTAGTTTCAGTACTTTGGCAAGGGCGATATGCAGATTGTACATTGCTAAAAAGACTGTTTGAATTCTGATGAGATACAAGCTGGGATAGAACAACCGTTTCTAAGATTTATGAGATCAATGGGAGATTATAAACTGGGCGGTAGTTCTTTAAATAGTTAAGGTCAAGCGCTGGTTTCTTCAGCATAGGCTTTTCTATGGCAGTTTTGAATTCCCCTAATGAGAGAGAGGTATTAATAACATCATTTAGAGAAGACAATACTGGATCTAAGCACTCAATCAGCAGTGATGTTGGAATCAGATCAAGTTCAGATGACTTTGGTTCACTCTTCATCAGGATTGTACGTACGAAATCCATAGAGACAGGTCCAAATGCTGCTAATTGTTGCCGTTCAAATTCTGTATCCCAACTGTATGGTGACTACGAGAGTCAATTGAAATTGTGGTTTGAAGCATATCTCTAATGGTTTGTACTTTGTCACGGAAGAAATTTGCAAACATGTCCAGAAGAACGACTGGAGAGAAGATAGCTGGAAATGGTTTTGATTTGTTCCTTGAAATTAGCTTGTTAGTAATATCGAAGAGCTCTTTGCAGCTAGAACTTTCCATGACCTTAGTAGTGTCGTGGGCTAATTGCGCTGCATGGACTATATTTCTGACATTCTTCTTAGCGGCATCATATATTTGCTTATGAATAATGAGTCTGGTGGAAAGCCAAAGCTTTTCATCTTTACGGCGGTCTCTTTTAGCAGTGCGAAGCTGGTCCTTAACACTGCTATACCATGGAGAACACTTTTGAATTGATACTCTGCACTTAGTACCTGGGATATGTTGGTCGAGCAATGAACGCAGGCAGTTATCGAGTTGTTCTGCTGTAGGAGATAAACAAGTCGTTAGGTTTGCTTGGATGTCATGCATTAGTTTGGTTATATTTATCATACAGAGAATTCCCTTAGTAGCATATGAAAGTGGAGGGTTAGGGACTGATACATCAAGATGGCATATTATGCAGAGGTGATCTGATGCAAGTACATGGGAGGCCATAAAGGACCGTATAATGTTATAATCAGGTATGTGAATAATCCAGTCTAAAATGTAACCATGTTTATGGGTGGGTTGGTTAGCTGGCTGTTTGTTGTTGAAAATATTAATGGAATATATGAGTTTTTATGTGTTTGGGTTTCCGGGACAGTCAACTTGAAAGTTTAAATCTCCAAGAATAACTATGTTACCACCTTGAAGAGACTGTCACTGGTGCCTAGATTAATATGCTAAATATTAAAATAAAGCAATGAACATTCTGATACATTTCCATCAAAACATGATATATACAGGAGATTCGGAAAGTGCGCCTAAAAGAGAAATTTAGTCAGCTTGCTTTCTGTACTAGAAGGAGGGCGGTATAGGCAGAAAAAATGGACTGACCTTTGCTTCAGTGTGAGTGTGGTTTGGACTAGTTTAAACGATGTGTACTCGAAAGTGAATGTTGTTGTTTGGTTAAGACGTTTGATCATTTAGTTTTTTGTGATGACATGAATCCCACCTCTGCGAGAGTTTCTGGGGAACGACTTGATGAAGTAACCAGTGGTTGTTAGATCCGCACACTTTTTCTCATTGCCTGATGTTTTAGCCATGTTTCTGTCAGGAAAAAGACTCCAATATTCTGGTCGTTGATACAATTAACTATTTATGTGGGCTTGTCTTGTGGTCCTATTGATTGGGCATTGAATAATATAAAACGCCGAGGTATCTCTTGGATAGCAGACACGAAGGCTGACAAATTAATATGGATTTGAATTAGGTTATCTAAATTAACGGTCGAATTTTTAAACTGTCGAGCCGGAAAAGGCATAAGGGAGATAAGTGGAATTATTCTTCCTGTTCTACGCTGATCAGCATTGAGGTGTTGATGAATGTAGCCCCAGTTCCTTTGGTCTAGAGCAGAATGTAGTGTGGAGAGCCAAATGAGTGGTCTTTTAAAGCAATTAATGAGGGTCCATCGTAGCATAAACGGGTTGACTGGCGAGCATCAGGTGAAAGCGGTTTGTTCAAATGGAAATTGTAATAGTGGAGCAAGGCAGCTGAGAAAAAGTCGAATTGTTCTCGTTTCCAAAACAAGGAGATGTAATACATACATGTACACAATTAATTTGAAATTGACACACTTCAAAGACATCCTAGATGTTCACCTCATATAACTGTGATGTTGCTGGTTGGTTGTTGTGGGTCTAAGTCTTTTTAATACTGTTTTCTGGAGGAATGTTAGAACGACTGTAATAATGTTATGCGTACCCCAATGACCTGATGTCATACATTCGTTTGGAAAATGAACCCCCACCAGGCATCATATTCGCTCTCCGTTTTGTATAAACAGTTCCCATTCAGCATTCAAGCACGCGCTCAAATTGAACTACCAACAGTTGTTTCTTGTGAGGGACACGGGCTGTAAATTTACCGGAATTCAACTATGACGAACAGCAGACAAATCAGATCATTGCGAACAACAGGCAGTCAGCCGCATTTCCTGCTTCCAGTTACCATCATGTCACGATCGATCTAATTCGCAAAGTCAAAAGGTGTCATGTCTCTAGCCGTCCCTTTGCATCGACGAGTACTCTAATGCCTGAATATATGCTGATTGATGTGTTCAAGTTGACTAACCGATCTTTTCAGACAGGTAGTTTAATATATTGGGATGTGTAATTAGCACCAAGAAGATAACTGACTGAAGGAAAGATGTACGCTCTACCGCTGTAACTGTCTATAATAATTTGTACAGTTTCATTCAGAATAACGCTAAGGAAGTTGGAACTATTACAGCTAAATATTATCACGTACTGTATTATGTATCAGCTTTCTCGATCAAGTTTGGGTTTAGCAGATTCCAGCTGTTTGCGGTTGATGATTTGTTTATACTTAACAAGCTGTTTGCACTCGAGCTAATAACCATATCGCAGTTGACAATCTTGTGCAACTAGGAATAATAATTTCAACAGAGATCTGAGCGAGAATACTGGGATGAAATACAGCAATAAGTGCCGCCATTGACAAGAAGAAACAAATTTAATCAGAACAAATTAATAACGGCAATTTCAATTCCAGTTAGATTATATCAATATAATTTAACACGTGTGTCATATTTGGATTAGTCCATGATCATAATGAGAGGTGAAAAGGGCGCAATGTCCACGACTGATGTGCATCACCTTCCTTCCATTTGACTGTATATCAAAGTCTCCTAGTTCATCCTTCCTAAGCTCTATGCTTGTTCCTTTATTGACTTCCTGGTCCTTTTATTCTGACATCGTCCTCCTTTTCTTCAGACTTCTGTTTTCCGACTGTCCCGCCGCTCTCTCTCTCTCTCTCTCTCAGAAAGCTGTTCCTTAAAGGACAACATTACCACATAATTTAGTTATGCCCCACTCTCTTAGACGTACATAACATTTGTTTACGTTATTATGAACATACTGGCTATCTATACAATGCGTAAATTCTGACCTAGTACGGTATGACCTGACCTCGCTTCCAGTGGCAGGTCTTACCACGTGAGCGTCTATCGAATATTATCTTATTGTTTTACATATGCTACTGCTTGTTCGATTACTATTGCAAGAAATTCACAAATTGTAACTCACAGCAATCGGTAACTTACAAGAGCATTCAAGCATTACAAAATCAGATATAATTAAGTACGTATCGTTAACTCTCGATAATCTGTATCGTCCTGACAATCAAAGGAATTTTTATTCTTCATATAATCCTATGAAAGTCTACACATATGAACATTTGGATCGCATGCAATCAATTCTTCCAGTGAACTAACAACTGCAAATGTATAAGGTAAATTGCATAATAGAATTCTAGCATCAACATTTCCATGAAATTAAATGAAAATAAATTCAATAACAGCTCTTGCATCAACACTTTTCCATGAAATTTAATAAACGATGCTTACTATGGAACCCTAGCCAGAGCAAACACATTTACATAAAGCAAACAACCAACTAATATAATAGTATGTGAAACTATAATTGCGTACAATATTGATGTTCTCTTTCAGAACTTTGCATCCTAGCACTAACCTATAATTCTTTTTACAAGACGGCCAGCTGTTGTATTTTTTTCTTGTTTAACGAGGAAAGCACTATTATATTTAGGCCTTCCACGGAGTCGAGACTCTTTCAGGAGATCTTCAGAATAAAGAATTTCGACTACGGTCGTCTATTGAAAGTGGTTGCCCTAAAGTGCACGCCTTAATTTATTCTGCCCAATTGTAGGTAGTGGTACCTACATTTTCCCCAAGAAATAATTCCTTTCATCAGTTTAAGACAGCTCAGACTCTGTGAACGACCGTGAGTAACAATTTCCTTTTTAAAAATATGATAAGTGGACAAAGATTCCTACCAAGCAGTTAGGGTTCGTAGCTCAAATGTTTACTTTCTAAAGACCATTTTAATATATCCCGGTCAGTTTCCTTGAGTTGGAATGCTACCTCCTTGAACATCCTCGAAGAAAGATCGAAGTGACCCGTCACAAAGACTTTGCTGAATTAAATGCGATAACATTTTAATGCATAATGCATTCAATTTTAAAGTTCAATGCAGGTCAAAGTTCGACTTTTCAAGCTATATACAGGAAATGTATCATGACAATTTGTCTCAGCTGAAACAATAAGTTAGAAACTGATCGGGGACATACTTCCAAAATAGAGCTGGCGACCTCACGAATATGAATATTTTGGAACTACACTTGACTTTTTTAGCACGATACAAGGAGCAAACAAATTAAAATGCAGACAAATGAAAGCTTCTAATCTCATAAAATACAAAGACAATTATGATTATGTGAAACATATAAGAATTATGACCAAATACATATTTCAAAAACAAACAACACTGCTTCGGTTTAGAACAAAACTCGCTTTTTAGATGGGACAGTACTGGGTATTTGGATTGACTGCTGCAGTAACGGTGTGGAGTATGTAGCAAATTTAAATGAATTGAGTTTTCATTTCTTTTTTTAGCAGCTGAGTTAGTTTAACCCAAATTATGCAGAAACATTTATTGGGACATTTTCTGTTCAAATGTTTATAGCTTGGCTATTACTGCATTGGTTGCTTTTGCATAAAAACGATGTGGATCCTACTTTCGTATTCTCGCCATCTTCCATGAACAACTGATCCAATTTGAATTAAACGTTTAGTAAACTTTCATAAGAATGTAATATAGCAAACTATTGTTGGCAATTTGCTTCACTGGTCATGCATGGTTTCATAAAATATATTATTAGTCTATTTTCGAATTCCTTTATACAACATCTGGGAAAATTTGAATTCAGGATAACAGACTTAGAATATAATCAATGAAATGTTTTCTAATGGTTACGTTGATATTGCATCAGCGTAATTAACCGTCACGTCAGGAGTTATATATATATATATATATATATATATATATATATATATATATATATATATATATAATCATGAACCAACTCAAGCAAACATTTATAACAAAGAATCACTATTTTAATATTTACATGTAAACCTTCAACTCTAGTCGTGTTAGGTCCTTGAATGATAGCCAGCCTGTTTACCGTAGCGTTGTTTCCCTTCAATATGTAACTGTGAGTCACAATGACCTGTATTGTTACACTATAACTAACTGTTTACAGGCTACCAAAGCAAAATGGGTCGTGCTACTGGAAATGCGCCAGCTGTATATATCATGTTTTGATGGAAATGTATCAGAATGTTCATTGCATTATTTTAATATTTAGCATATTGATCTAGGCACCAGTGACCTTCTCTTCAATACCTGTGTTTATGCATGTTTTGTCTAACATAAAAGTATGTCTTCGAAGCGAATATTCAGTTCTGAGCCTACCATATCCATAAACGCGTTCACTTCAGTGTAACAGCATGTCAGATTTCATTACTTTTCATTCATAATGGATTTTATTTAGCAGGTCACCTAGTTCAAATAACGTGCGTTGCAGACAAATATCCAGTTGTATTCATAGACGTTGGTCAGTGTTTTCCCGATATCGTCTAACCCAGAAAGATCTGAAAAGAGAGATTTCAATCGTTGCAATACATATGCATTTTTATATTTGCATTACTACTTCAACTACTACTACTACTTCGGCGGCTGCTACTACTACAACTACTACTATTAAAAATAATCATCATCATTATAATTATAAACACTATAATAATGATGTTATGTAAAGAGACTAATAATTATAGCTTTGCGGACCTAATCCATCGTTGACACTTTTGGTTATTTTCAAATTTGAATTATTATTGCTCATATGCTCATTAAATGCCCCCCCCTCCCCACATACTCTCTCTCTGTCTCTTTCTCTCTCTCTCTCTCTCTCTCTCTCTCTCTCTCTCTTGCTATCTCACTCCCTTGCTCATTTTATCAACTGTGAAGCATAAATATTTAATAAAGTATTATAAGTGTAACTCTCAGTGACTGTATTAGATAATAATGAAACTAATGCATCCTTGACCCTTCTATTAACGATAATCCGGTAGGTGTACGAATTACGGAGATTTACCACATGGTTATATATTGAGACCTATTGTCTGAATTCATACTAATCAAATTGTAGTATGATTGGCTCGTCTCAGGACTATTTTGAAACTAAAAATGATATGGTATAGCTTTAGTGCATGCATCATTATCATTAAACTAAACGTCACCATTAAGCATAATAGCTCACTTTATACATTCCAATACATATATTGGATAATGATAAACATCCTCTTCTTGATCGAATCTCGGTAAATAAAATCTACTCCAATCTTCGAAAAAGCCACGGTGGCACAGTGGCTGATTGTGACTCCATGGTGCATCTGGTGACAATGGACTATACCTGCACCAGCACACAATAAACAAACCATGTGTTATCTGTGCCTTTAACATCAATCAATTAATACAGATACAATAGGCGCCGTGGGTCCTGTATTCAACAAAAGCCATCCCTTGAAATGGCCGAACACAAGTAACAATGATAGCATAAACCTACGTCTTGTCAGGTTTCCCGTCATTTTTTCACTTTTGTTTGCATTTATCTCTGTTAAATGCCTCTGTCGTCCATAAGTCAGCCTTTCGATATAGTTGGACTGTGAATAACTGAAAATACAAACGTGTAATTTCAGCGACATACAGCTCAAGCATAAAGGTATTATAAACTTGCTACATTCTGGTGCAATAGTGTGAAGGAGCATTATTATCAGTATTGTTTTGTCCGGTATTTATCTTCGTTTTAAACAACGTGTTTGAAATTTTGAATACTGTTTTTATTGTAAGCGTCAAGATAATATTTTTAATGTGTATATTCATTTCAGCAGTAGATCTTTGAAATGGATGTAGGTCTTAACCATACCCAGTAGACAAAGTAGGAAACAATATACAGAATCCTTCAATTCTATATGTCATTCCGCAAAATCCCTTAACTTACGTTAAGCATGTGCCTTCTATTACTCCATAGGTAAATATATATGTGTGTGTGTATATATATACATACATATATATATATATATATATATATATATATATATATATATATATATATATATATATATATATATATATCCACACACATAATTTGACATGTTTGCATGTATTTGCAGTATATTTTGTTACAATTCAGTTCGTCCAAGTCTAATGTTGAAAAGTTCAATAACACTGGAAAAGTAATATATTTGTATCCATGTATTTGTGCGTGTCTGTGCCCCATTCGCCCATTGTGCCCCACCGTTCTCTATTCCTTTTTAACCCCGTTTCCCAACCAATTATGCTAGTTTTAAATTCATTCAAATATATACTGGTTTGTTACTTTCAGACATGTATTTAGTTTAAGTAGCTAACATATTTTATTACAATAATAAAATCGAAATAGACTATTGTTGACCTGTGAATGTTTATCTGTATCAACCTAATGGGTTGTTTTACAAGCACATCTGTAAAACTCTAAAACAAATGGTTTAATGAATTTATTGTGAGGCATTTAGGGATACGACACACATTTCTTAAGAAGAAAAATAAAATTGTTGTTATGTATTTCACCCTTTCTCGTATCATGCTTTTCATTTAGTACAATTGTCAACTATTAAATGTGTGTTTCTCACTTGTGCATAATGAAGATATTTGAACGACATGACTTAAATGTATTTGAACCATATGGTGTTAATTTATTACTGTGCGATTGACAAGATCATTCAATCATGAATGCGAAATGCATTACGATAGACACGGCTTACTACCCCCACTCGCTAAACTAACCGATAAAACATGATCAAATTTCATAAGCAACCATCCTTCTAATTCGCCTATACAAACATATGGTGATATGTATCTGTCGTTGTTACAGATATACTGACGATCTAGCAAAGCACTCCAAGTCCTGTTTCGTATGGTGCCTTTCAACAAAAATAATTTAGTGTGGATATGGGTTATATTCATATTGTTTAATAAAAAGGATATACCATTTTCTCACGTATTTAGATAATACAAAAATCAGCATTTGAAAGACATAAACTTCAGACTGGACACCAGTGATACATATGCATTGTATTTACAATAAAATTATTTGGACAAGAAGATAACGTTACAGCAATTATTTTATTTACTGTATTCTTGTCAAATTAATAATCTTGCTGTGTTTCTGTTTGCGTTGTGCTTTGGTTTGCTTTTATATTCGTAAACATGACGATCACTTTAATGCTGTGTCATAACAGGTTAAATAGACTTAAGTTTGTTAGACAAGGACACTATTCGGTAGTTTATACGAGCTTATGCAATATAATCAACACCCTATTGGTCACTTGGCCGGACCAGCTCTTCGTATTCTGAGGCATATTTGAGCATGGGTGTTGAGGGAGAGACCTATATTCCATATGTGTTATGAACATTAGTCTAATTATCTTCCTTCACTTGCATATATCAAAGGTAAGTATACCTAAAGAAACTGTGTTATCTTTGTGTCGCACCTGTCGACTTATTCGTAGCATCCACAGCCACTTAAACAAACACAATAGAAACGAACAAAAGCCAACAACATTTTAGGATCATCTGCCTCAAAATTTAGCCCGTTCAAGAATTTAAACAACTTTGACAAAAAACAGCATTAGAGACAGGTCTTTCAAATTTATTCGAAACATGCGGACCCATTTTTCAAATGTGACTTGCCATATTTATTTGATTTGAAGCCCATTGTGATAAACGCCCAACCTTTATCAACGAGACATATATTTATACCACATCGAGGCTTATATATCCTCATAAACCCATTGTGGTATGTCCAAATAATTAAAACCATATTGAGTAGACAACAGACTGTTAGAAACATCAAAACAGTGTAATTTATGTTTTCAGTGAATCAGTGATGAACGCTATTAAAAAAGGACGAAAAAGCAACACGTACACTAACATATGCATGTGCGTAACGAATTTGTAATTGATACACTTCAAAGTCATCCTAGATATGCACTTCATATAGCTGGTATTTTGCTGGCTAGTTGTTGTGGGTCTAAGTCTATTTTAGACTCTTTTTGGACTAATTTTAGGACGACTGTATTAATGTAATGAGCTCAACCCCCACTTTGCTTGGAAAGTGCACCACCACAAGGCATCATATTGGCTCTCACTTTGGTACAAATAGATCTCATATCGGCATTCAAACACGTGCTCAAAATGCAACTACCAACAATTTTTTATTGTGTGAGACACAGGTTGTAAATTCAGCCGGAATATTACTCTGATGAACAGCAGAATAATCACAGGATTACGAAGAACAGGCAATCAGATATGGAATCATGTCAGAGCCAAAGGACAGATGTCTCAATGGAGCGATGGAGCTACATTCCATTCCTTCATCGTTCGTCGCGTCATTGCAGCATTCACACGAGATGAAAATAAACTTCAAATCATTCGTCACTATATTAACCAGAATAAGTACATTTTCCGGAATAAATACAGAAATAAAATAGTTACATATATATTATGTAACAAAATATTAGACGGAGATTTTATCTCTTTTCAAACCGATTTTGTCATACTGTTGTGAACATTTCGAGTTTACTTTTAAGCTTCATATTTTTGTTAATGCAGCGTGTGATTTTCCCACAGAATTATACCTTCCGATAAAATGCACTAAATTTCAGATTTTTAAGCAATTAGTCTGAATGTACCTACTGCAATCAATATGTAATTTCAATATTATATTGACTGCGAATACTTCAGTTGGATGCACTACCAATTAACCATAAAATGTTATAAAATTTAAACCTTATATTCTCGTATTAGTATGTTATTACACAATTAGTCCGGTCATTACTTTCCTACCGGTATTTATTCCAGTAAATACCTTTATAGTATGTAATTTTGCAGATCTATACATTCCTGTATATTTATATTTTATCTTAAATACGTGCAATTTAATGATGAAAAATGTTTGTGATATTTTGTGCTTGTTTGTGCCTTCATCTTTGAAGCGATTTGAAAGAAATCTAATGAAACTAAACTCCGTTCACTTGCTTTTGTAGACACGGCTGCTTCATAAATCATTCAGCCTTAAGGAACTATAACCTGCATAACGATTTCATACATAACTGTCCTCATTTGCATATTTACTGTGTATTTGCAATTGCGAATGATGTTTGTTTAATTGATTGACATAATGTACTGCAATTCAAATTTAGTGTGATCTAGCGAGTTTCAGAATAGTGCTGGGCAATAGAAGTCATAACAGACAGATTATTTGCAGCATTTTCGATACAAAACTAACCTGAACAACAATGATTAAACATGCTTTCAAAACATAGAAGTGCCTTTATTATATGATACGGGTGCACCTCCTCCTCTCTCTTGTTATCCCTGTCATTCCCTCTAGATTCATCCTATCTCTCAAGTACGTTTTATTTAACTGTTTCACAATGGTTGTGCTATTTTGCGCTTCGTTGTGACTTCGTCATTGTCAGGACGTTTAAGCTAAATAATTCATGAACGTGCACTATATTATTTACATTCTGTTCGTTAGGGTGGCTGATGTGATAATGCAAGCATGAATAGAATTTTCGCATTGATATAAGTATGTAATACATAGTTACAACCAATTTTCCTTTTGCATTGTATTGATTCTGATAATTACAAAGACACTTTAATGATACATTGCTACTAGAGATCACTACCCAAGGAACTAATATGTGACAGTGAAAATTAACTGTAAAGTGTATGTCATGGATTATTCCTAATGCACAAAACGCGAAGAGTTGTTTTAACTGTTGTATGATCCACATTTCATATTCTGTGTACACCTTTCTGTCACAAACATAATATATATAAGTATGAATATTTACTACAATTATGGTATACAGGAGGGTCACGTAGAACAGTTTGCACGTTTTGGACCATCACTAAGTGTCTATTTAAATTTGCACATATTAGTCCTATGAAAATTATATACAAAATGATCACGTTATGTCAAATTCTGATTTCGTCGCGTTGTCAAAAAGAAGACGCAGTTCTTTTGAAATATGCATAGTTCTCAAATTAGTATCATACACAGTTACCACCGCAAATGAAGACATAAAATCTGTGCTTGTAAACAAGTTTCAAGTGCCATCGAACAGGTCACATAAAACTTCAATAATTATCTGCGAAAGATTTGTATCAATTGTATTTGAGCTGTGGGCCTGTATAAGTTGTAAGTTATATCTGTCAAAGGAATTCCAGGAGAGCTAGTCCATAGTACGTGTTTAAATTATCAATGCTTCACTATTGTTGCCTTAAACAATAAGTCCAAAGGCAAATATAGCTTGCGTAAGATCTTTTGCGCGATAAAGGTAATTGATATCGTTGGGAATTATGTTCAGAGGCAAGAAACCGGCCTCCTCGGAGATCAATAAACAAAGAGTGATTATTATCCTTGAAGGAATATGCGTAAATTGAATGACTATATTGTATAAACATTTGTCCACAAGTTATCTCCTGCAATGTTCTCATCTCCTTTATCAACATTATAGATAAATCCGGTAAAAGGTGAAAAAGAATGTTCTGCTGTGTTAGTCCACCCTTCAAAGTTTCGGGTATCTCTCCTCTGGGATTAGTTATATTTGCTTTTCGAATATCTCATCCGTTTGTAGTGAAGCCGAATCTTTCTTTCTTTCAGATGTAACAAATGTGTTTGCTGAGTTAACTGTGACCTTGGAAAACTGGACCGACATTTATTTCCAGAGCTATAGTCAATGGCTTCCATAAACAAATAGCTGTCAGCTGTGCGCTTGACGTGATGATCTGAATCAGTTAGTATTAATACACATACATTAACATCATACACCGATTAACACCATCTAATTTGCAATAAAGGTAGGCTTCCCATTAGACACAAGATAATTGGTCAATCACATCCCTTAACCAAATGTTATTACATTTTGTCATAATGTTTCTTAGGACGGAAATGCGGTCGTCATTATACATTCCGTCTCCTTCTTTCTGTTTTGTTAATGCCTAAAAGTGTTAAAAATAGTGAAAATGCTGTGAACCATACTGCATGATATATATGTGTGTGGGTGGAAGGAAACAAATAACAAGTGAAATATAAAGTAATGAAGTAATAATAACTAAAGGTAATACTTCTATCTTTGAAAATTAAAATAGGTATTTTCACTTCATTTATGTTTTGAGTATAAGTTTGTCTAATGTCTTGAAAGTTAACTAGGACATATACATTCTTATGCCAATAATCCTTTGATAATGTGATTATATTGTATAGATACATTGGGTAAAATCTTGCTCGAGTTTATATATATATATATATATATATATATATATATAGAGAGAGAGAGAGAGAGAGAGAGAGAGAGAGAGAGAGAGGGAGAGAGAGAGAGAGAAAGAGAGAGAGAGAGAGAGAGAGAGGGGGAGAGAGAAAGAGAGAGAGATAGAGAAAGAGACAGAAACAGACAGACAGACAGACATATATGCTTGCATGTATTTGCAGCTTTTATGCTACAATTCAGTTTGTCCAAGGCAACCGTAGAGAAGTTCAATAAAATGGGAATAATTAATGTATTTGCATCTATGTATTGTATTTGTTTTTGCCCCATTCACCCATTGTGCCACATCATTCTCTATTAATTTATTACCTTGCAGCCCAAACAGTTTTTTATTGAACATTGTAGTTTTAAATTCAGTCAAATATATACTAGTTTGTTAATTTCAGTCCTTTATTTAGCTTAATTTGCTTACGGAGTTTATTGATTATAATAATAAAATGCACTAAGACCATTACTGACCTATGATTACTTATCTGTATCAACCTAACGGTTTGTTTTTCAATCTCATATGTAAAACTCTAAAACAAATGGTTGAATGAATTTATTGTGAGGCACACAGAGATATGCCAATCATTTCTTAAGAAGAAAAGTATTGTTATGGATTTCACCCTTTTTCATGTCACGGTTTGCATTTGGTACAATCCTCAACTACCAAATTTATGTGTCTCACGTGAGCATACTGAAAATATTTCAACCACATGCTGTTAATTTAATACTGTGAGATTGACACAGTCTTTCAGTCTTAAATGCAAATCGTATTACACTATGCATGGCTTGTTAGCCCCACTCGCTAAAATAACCCATACAACATGATCGAATTTCATATGTAGACACTTCTAATTCGCCTAGACAAATTTCTTGTGATATGCATCTGTTTTTTTTAATTTTTTTAAATGTATTGAAGATCAAACAACACACTTCACGTCAGGCATTTTTCGTTTCCCAAGATTGATTTAATTTATGGATACGAGGTATACACATATTGTTTGATCAAAGGATTTGCTCAGTTCTCACGTAATTAGATAACAAATACATTTGTATGTGAAAGATACAAACATCATACTGGACACGGATGGTAAATATGTGTTGTATTTACAATTCAAGAAGATAACGTTATAGCGATTGTTTTATTTTATATAACCTTGTCAAAATAATATGACTGCAGCCTGAAGCCGTATTGCCTTGTTTCCGTTTGCGGATTCTTTGGTTTGCTTTGATACTCCGAGACATGACGACTATTTCAATTCTTTGTCATAACGGGGTAAAGAGGACAAAGCCTTTATGTCAAGGATACACTAAGGTTACTTAGCCCTGGCTGCCCGTTTTATTTAGGCAGCGAATTGCTGATTCATATTGTAAGAAAATTTGGGTAATGGGTGTCAAGTCAGAGACCGATATTCCATGTGTAGTATGACAATTAGTCCAATTTTCTTCATTCATCTGTATGTCCAACGAAATTTTGTTTTCTTAGTTCACCAGATGTTCCCGCGTCATTATTATGCTCAGCTCCCAATAAAAATATATAATAAAATACTGGGTCATTTTCAATCGCATCTTAGGACGCTTTTGATCAAACGTCGACACAGATACTATTTATTCGCTATCAAACCTGTCTTCCGATCACACAAATATACCATTTTGAAAGGCCTATCTATCGATAACCACAAGAACGAATTTAAACAATATTGACAGAAAAACACAATCACATACAGGACTTTCAAATTTATTCCAATTATGCCCTTTTCAAATTTAAAAAAAATCCACTTCTGATAAGCTTACCATCATTTCTATCCACAAAGATATTCCTACAATATCGGCTTATAAAACCGTATATATCCATTATGGTATGTCTAAAAAATTAAAACAACACATGATTAATCCGACGACTGTTAGAAAAATCAAGATTATGATATAATCATCATGTGTATGACGAATCCAGTCTAAATTGTGACCATGATTATTGTTGGGTTGTCTTATCTTTTACTTTATCAACATTTCACATTTTTCAATATTCACTTGGATATTAGAGATGGCTACTTCAGAAAACTGTGTTGTATCAAATAATTGAAATATTATGGTTGGATTGCATGCTACTCCCAATAGCTCAATTACTGATATTAATGTTATTTTTCTTCGCAGCAGAGGTACTATTATTTGTGTCTTAGCAAATATCTTTCATAAAGTCAGACTATATTATTGTCTTCCTGTATTGAGAATGGTATATGCATTGCAGAAAGTTACTGTGGTAAATAAATGCAGATTATACATCTTAGAATATCGAAAATACCTTCATAAGAATAAGAATACGAATACTTTATTCAGTAATTTAGGCCACAAGTCCATATCGCAAAATAAAAGGCTAGTAAATGAAATGTGCTCTATAATGTGCATAAATTAAATTAATAATTACATCATACGTGCACATACATAATTTGATATAAAAAGTAAATCTAAGGTTGTGTAAACTTGTTACTACCACTAAGTGTACCATTCGCCATTAGTATGAGTTATCAAAGGTTTTCTCACACGAAAATCCACATTGATATTAATAGAAAGATTTATCATATTTAATGCATTACTATGACTCACGAGTAATATATATGTTTATATAGATGTAGAAAGACTTTTTTAGAAAAAAGGTAATTAAGTATATCTTTCTCAGATGGTTGTAGCCTGGAGGGACACAACAGAAATTGCCACCCGATCCCTACATTCTTAAAGCCTTTAAGGCTGAATTTGTTAGCACTGTTAAGGCTCTCAGAGGTTAACAACGTATATTTTTATACTGTACGGTAAACATTATCTGCCTTTAAGGCGTAACATTGTTAACTGCCACTTGGACTGTTCTTACGCATGTGCGTCATTTCTATCAAACATCCGGTCAGTGATAAGAAAGCTTTTGCTATGTGTCAAGACGATTAAACGGATAAGTTGCAAACGAAATTAAAGCTGTCAGCAAGTTTACATTTGTGAATAGGGTTCTGAATACAAAAGCAAAATGGGCTAGTTTCTAACCAAGTAGGACTAAAAGTCGTATTTTGTCATCAGTGTGCTTAATACACCTTGATGGAGTATGCTTTATTGGAGTCATCGCTTTTGACGTACTTAGGAACTTTTACTTTTCAGAAATGTAAAGCGTTCATAGAGATACATCTCATTTCCTTTGGAAACATTTTTATTTATATTTTTGCAGTATTGATAACAAATAACAATCATATATTTTCTAGTTCTCTTTATCGCATGTATTCATCCAAGCGACCTTTTTTCCGTTAAGTTCCTGTTGTACATCTCTTATTTTGACTCACGTCACGTCCGTTGCTACCGAAAAAAGATAGTTATATTCTAGGGCAACTTCAATAGCACGTAGGAAGCACAAGTTTATTGGGAAAATGAAACAAACATAATTTAGCATTTCAATAACCGTTCATATCTATTTATTTTATGCATAGATTTTGTAAAGATTGGACATGAATCATAATGGTATTATAATAAATTGTTCACTTGTAAATAAAATATAATTAGATTTATCTAAAATGACAGTATTTTGTATTTCTTGGCAATGTGCTTGTGTAGAACATGTCATTTATGCAGATTATGTCATTGAATGTACCTTTTTGGTGCATCAGAATGGTTGGACAACTTTCTAGAAGTGAAAATCATCGGTGAGAAAGAAATAATATCAAAGGAGATTTTTAATTAGAAACTGCAGACTTACTTATAAAATATACCTTACAGGCACTTTATTTAAATATACACAAATTATGTTAGGAAAGAACCACCTAAAAAAGTTGGTAAAGCCAGCTCCACATAAAACGTTAAAAATAATTACGGTATTCTAAAGTGTCACTGAATGATTATCTCGGGCTAACACCTGCTCTACGCACAGGCAGCCATTTTCAATGTTTTGAAAATACAGTTTCTTTGTTTTAATCTGTATTAGATATGTGGAGAACAGAGAAGAAGCCTACGTATGCGTAAATGGCATACAATAATGAATCAGGTACTAGACCATTTTACTTTTCTCCATGTCGCTGCATATGTTTTTCCTTCGGCAAAGATTGGAGATTTTTCCGGTACCGATCTCGATGTTGGGAGTCTGCAAGAGAATTCTTTTCAAGAAAGAGTCGTGCATCAGATAATTTTCATTAAATTAAACATAGCAACTATTTGTGGAAAGTAACATGCCTTTGAAAATACACTTAAAGTTTCATGGTACAAACTTCAAAATTTAAACGCTGTTCTAATTTCAGTACATGCCATTCCCAATTTGTTTCAGTGTGACATCAAAGGCTAAGGATAAGTATTTAAAATTTAAGAAGAGAGAGAGAGGAGATACAGTTTTAAACTCTAAAATAAAGTTGAATTTGTTTACTTCAAACTGAATGAAGCCTTGCATTTCTAATCAAGAACTGACACAGGTAATGAAACAAACATGCAAGGCAAACTATTACGATCTACCTGGATTAGATGTCATGAACATTTTTGTTATAATTTGAACTCGCACTGAAATTGATTTGGTATTGCTAATCGAACTGTCGTACCAGGAACTGAGACCAGCAAGAAACGTGACCAATTAAGGCAAAGCCGTAAGAATTACCTGGAATAAATTTTGTCAACGCATTCATGTCATATGTCTGTTATCAGCCTGACATAATCATTGTGTTACTGATTAATATGATTTACGTAAGATGGAAACGGTTATCGAACCATAACTATATAAAGCAAAGTAGAAAGATTCACAGATTCTATGCTACAAAACGATCTGCAAAAATTCAAACCCCAACCGAAATCCACATGATAACCTACCAGACAATAACACTCTTAATCATTAATCCCCTAAGGACCAACCCACACCCCGCCAAAAGCAATTTCAAAATGTTGAGCAAAACATTGGATTCTGATTAACTTCTGACAACTGTTCATTTCATACCGTGTGCATTCATGGTACTACCACGCAAGCAAATTAAAACACTAATATGTTGCATTAACCATAAGATCAGTCTCAAATGCACCCCGACTGAGCATGGAAGAGTGGTTATATACAATATACACGACGTCTTTTCAAACGGGTACGCTTCATAGCGGCTGGAACGTTTGTGCCAATCGCTTGCATCACTAACGCCTTTAAAGTTGTTATCGGGAAATTTCTTCCCAAAATGAAGCCATTTCTTGATTTGATGTTACACGGATAGTCTTGGTTTTCACCAATGACAGAAAGAGATAAAGTTTCTCTGGCCATATCCACATAGCATTTAGAAAAGTCTTGGATTTCACCATTTACCGAAAGGTATGATCAAAACAACTTCTAATCTAAGCTTCACTCGGTGAATTGGGCTTTTATTTCCTGGTACTTGTACAGGCGTCAAAATCTGCGAACGATTGCTGATGTTTCTCCAATATGTCACAAACTGAACGACGTATGTCGAGCCGTTTTGAAAGTTGAACTATTCTTGATTACGGATGGCTTAGGTTGGAAATTAGCAGACGAAATTAGGACCGACTAGCATGGTTGGAGCTCCAGAGGGGTGTGGACTCCTTTGTTTTAGTTTGTCACAGGTTAGACCCCTCAGCCCTCAATTCCTTGATGGACACTCCTAATTTTCTTTGTAACAAGCCACTGTGCTTTCCATGCAGCACTGATATTTTGCAGTAAGACATATTGTTTTCCTTAAATTTACAAACTCAGCATAACTCACTGAGTATAACCTATGTTCAGTCTTGGTATGATGTTTCGCCCAAAATGTTAATCTGCCACCACCCACAACCCAGACACACCTTCCAATGTAAAACAGATGCACAAATTGAGTCGATCATAATATCAGAGCTATGTATGTAAGAGTGTCCAAAGCTAAAATATAAACATTAATCGTTATACCACAAACGCTGACGGAATATAATTCTTACATCTTTACTCTCCATCCAAACTCTAACATCGCAATATATCATCAGACGTTTTGTACTGGAAGTGTAATTGTATTTTATGATGAAATTTTTCCAAGCTTCTTAATATACAAAGACACTATATTGATTCCTTAAAACTTTATGGACATTGTATAATGTATTAAAAACAATATCATCTATCGTTTTTAAACATTCCAAACAACTCACGTATCTATCTTCCAGTTGTGTTAACGGCAACGATAATCCATCCCTTTAACATTTTTAAAAAGCCTTATCCCTTCCCAAAAGACACGAACAATCTAAATTATTAATCATGAATTATCCAGCCTAATTTTATGTCTGCCGAATGTTTCACGAAATACACTAAGACACCAACTCTAAATATTGAAATTAAATGTAGGCGTCAATTAATATTGAAATCAAAATCACCAATACGGCAAACTGTTTAAAAATACAACACTCTGTGCCAACATGATGTAAAATAGACAATAACAATAAATTGACTACTGACTATTAGAAGTTTCAAACGGCCGACAATGCCACAAACCTTCACAGGTTAGAAAAAGACATAATATCGTATTTTGTAATGAATACAACATTGGCTTGCGTTACCTAGATGATGCTTGTTTTTTCTTGCCCGTAATGAAAATCTTACAGTAATTTAGACTATATGAACCAATATTTACACAACACATTTGCAAGACACATCTTGATGGTCGCTATATTGTTCGCGTACGTTTTCGCTGTCCCTCCCATCACTGCTTACCTTCAGACAATGTCAGGCACCGATAATTCTAAATGGAATTGGATACATATTTCTTGACAGATAGTATATATATGCACAAGAGGAAAGACTCTTACCTTTAGTATTTGAATCTCTTAAACCATCTTTGAAATCTTCAACAATGTGCAAACTAGAAAATTATTCACATGCAAGGATTTCACTTTTATACGCTAGGCTATGTTGTTAAATGAAGATTCTACGCTGTTTACACGCTGCTTTATCTAATTTCTGTTATTACAATGCTGGTCTATAAATAGCAGGTTTTGGGTCTACAGTAATTGCATCTGGGAACAGGAGGGAGTTCGGTTTTTTGTCATTCAACAAAGATACTCCACATTACCCTAAATAGTTTAGTTAACTCAGCGGCGATTTCAACGAGTAGCTATTTTGGGTCGCTCTTTATAAATATGGGAGGTCTAGACATGAACGTTATCACTAACGTAAACATCTATTTTCCTCATATGGAACATGTTTCAGAGATTTCATCATTGTTATTACGTGACAAAGCCTTTGTTGGATTTACGGTGTTTTCATTCTCCAACATTTCAAACTGAAGTGGGAATGATAAGTATAAAGTAGCTGTCATTCAACACTGCATCACGAAAGAGTTCATGGTGATTGATTACTCTGCCTCGGCGAAACATCTGCGCCCTAATTCAACATAGCTGACAAAGAATGCAAAATGATAACGTGCCCAACATTCCAGGCTATACAAACTAGAATGAGAATTCTACAAATATCAAAGGAAAGAGCACCAGAGCTGACAATTTTATTCTATATGCACTGTTTACAAGTAAAATCCTGGTACCGACGATGGATCAATTCCAGAAAGAGCAACAGATGTGGCCTGAAAGGGCATCACCCAAGACACTAAAATAGCACAAAGAAAGCGATGCAATCTAAAGTAAGAAACGGTAAGAAAATATGACAGTCGAGAAGAAACATCAACGATAAACCAGGAAACAACCACCATGAAACATAGCAGCTAGTAGATACATAAGAGTAAACTAACAATATTTCCAAACACATTTAATCATCAACAATACCAAGAAAGAAAATAAATACAACCATGGCACAACGAGTAACTGTACAAATTGAGAACAAATAAGAGGGAATTAATACAGGTCGAGAGGAAAAACAAAAAACCAAGTGCAAATAGAAATCAAAGGCAATGATAGGGAGCAAACACAAACAGAAATAAAGATGGCATAAAATAAGAAAAGCCAAATGGAAAACAAGGTCTACCTGTTTTCGGTAATACGGTGAATGGGGCAGCCGGATGCAAAGGAAACTAGACATGACACTTAAAAAGAGTAAAAGGTACAACACCTTTATCGACTGCAACTATTAAACATTTATTTACATTATAACCAAAAATAATAACAGGGAAAAATACATACAACGAATAAATAATATGCCTATATCAGTACCCATATTTAGTAAAAACTGTAAACTTGTAACATAGGAGAGAGAGAGAGAGAGAGAGAGAGAGAAAGAGAGATACACACACATTGACTCAATGCATTTACATAATGCAACTCTGGAAGTGGATCCATAAAGGGTGCATTCAAAGGAAGACATAGAATGCAACAATATAACTTTAAAACAAGTAAATTGACCTTAGGAGTGAAGGTCATAATTATTTTCAACTTGTATAGGAAAGAATTAAAAGTAAACTGGTGAAACAGGAAGTACGGGAATTGAGGGAAGTGCTAACCTGGAAAACCCTCAGAGCAGAAAACTTGGAAAAGATAGAAATGAAAAGAAAAAGGAACCTAATTCAACATTATATTTAACAAATTGAAAACAATGTAGCCCTTGTCATTTTGAAAGTTACCGAAGATTTATCTCTTAAGCTCCATCCAGCCATATATGATGGGAAGGACTAGGAAGTTACCTCCATCACATTACTATCAACACGTAAAACACGCTGTAGCAATGGATATATACGTGATGGTAGATATTCCTAAACTAGTTTTGCAACTATAAAGGATCAAACCCGGGAAATCTGGTCATCCAGAAAAAAATAGTAAGGTTGATAACTTATATAAACTTTTCTTTTTAAAAAAAGCATATTGTATGTCTGAGTATTTGTTTCCTTGTTCTTTTTGTTGTTGTTATTTTGGTTTAACGGCATTTTTAACGAATAATACGTGTTGTCCAGTACAGATGGTGAAGAAAAACCCGAGAAAAGGCCGGTCAGAACAACCATGGCAAAGCTCAAAACTCTAATCCACGCCGACAGTGGTCAAAGATAGAAAAGTTCCATTCCAGCTTCCATGTGTACTTGAGACGTGTGAGAGAGGAGCCCCAGCCCGTCCACGGGCTTGAACCTTGCCCTAAGCGGGGCGATGAGCTGGGGCCGATCCTCAAAAGTATTCTTCTACAAGGGTGCAGGAAAAATGTTGCTTTAGTCAAGCATGTATTGTTTAATCCTAAGTACATGACCACATTTCAAGTTTGTTTTAACAATATAATCAGTTATAGTTTGTGTACATTTCTTTATCAGATATTTCCTCTGGATATAATAAATTAATTATTCGGTATCTCCCTTGTTTGCATATCTGTATTATGAAGTTAATTCATTATTATTCTCACATTGAGCTATTGTATGGTAAAGTGGCTGCTTTATATCTTGAGCATTTGGATATTTTCTTTACTATGTGGGTTTGAAAGGCACCTCGCCCGTAAGTCTTCTTCGTGTAAAAAATTTAAATGTTATACTTAGAACTTGTAAGGACTTATATATATATATATATATATATATATATATATATATATATATATATATATATTCTCTTTTATCTTTTACACATTGCATTTGTAGTTGTCTATTTTCGTTTTATGGCCAAGGGTCACTCCTAAGGCTTTGATCTTATCTTGTATTAAGTGAGGTTAAGGCTGAGGGTGATTCCTCCTCCAGTTTCCTAACTTTAGAATTTCTGTTTTGTCGTTCTAGATCCTGGAGTCTGGGACTTTTCTGATTATTCAAGTTCGTTTTGCAACTGCTTAAAAAGTTTTCATCGTTGATAAAGCTCGTACAATCATCTACGTGTTGGAGCATCTTTAACTCATGTTTCAAGTAAGGAATGCGTATATCTTCTATTTTAGAGTTGTTTCTCATTTTGTGACTCAAGATCTCAATTGCTAATACGTATAATAGCATGGACAGTGGACATCCAACCTCAATGACTTTTGAATTTCAAATTCTTCTGTGACTGCTGTTTACCTGTACTCTCGATTTTTTTTTCCAGTATACAAGATGTTGGCCCATTCCTAAAATTGGTTTCTGAAGCCAAAATTTGTTAGTACCTGTTGTATGTAGTTGCGTTCGATTCTGTTATATTCTATTTTTGACAAGATTGTTTTATATAGGCTCTCACAGTTTGTATGTTTGAAATATTAGTTTTGACCACAACTTTAGTTTTTATTGATTATTTTCCTCACACATTCTGTTATTCTCTTTGATAAAATTCTACTCGATATTTTATACTTAGCATTTAGAAGAGCGATTGTCTTCCAGTTTTTAAGGTCTTCATGCACATCCTCACACATGAATTTGTGTTCTGATGGCATCACCTCGCATTCTACCTCTTTCAAGTATTCACTTATCATTTTGCTTTCTATGTTCAAGAAGTATACACAACTTGATAGTAATTTTCTACACTTCAATATATCATCCTTTTGTGTATAAATATTTTTTCCATCCTGTATATCTTCCAAATTGTACTCCCCCTCCCTTTCTCAATTACTCCCTCCTATGTAACCCCTTTTCCTTTTTGTAAAGTATTGTAAATTTCCCCGCTCGTATTTCCCTCCATCATTTTGCTTCCTCTAAAATTTCATTTAGAAGTTTCTGTGCCATTTGTTTTTCATCATCTATGTCAAGTCTAAAAATCTGTTAAGTTCTTGTTTCTCTTTTCTTATTTTTCTCTCCTTATTTTATAAATTTAGAGTTTTCTTTTTAATTTTCTGTTTTAAGATATCCCATGTAATTTTCAATGTCTTGATTTTTCTCCATTATTATTTCTTTATTAGCCATTTTATGATCTGATATGATCCTATATTTTACACTCAGTTATTCTGAAATAGTTTATGTACCCTAAGCCTACTGGCTGGGTCTACACCATTTTCATACGTAAATTCTTTCTCTAAAATATTTAATCTTTCATATGCTTCAAATTGTTTGTGTTTTTTTTTAAATCTTTCATTTCCTCCCAACGTAATGTATCGTTTGGTTTTAAATATGTTTTCCGATCTACATCATCTTCCACCCAGTTAAAAAAAAACCTCTTATGATAAAATTCTCCATTGTAATGTCTTATAAATATGTGCTTAGGTTTCCTATTAACAAATCTTTTCTTAATTACTTATGCAGGAAAGTAATCGTTGCCAAAATGTCAGTCTTTAACGTAAATGTGGATCTAACGTGTTTAACAAAAGCTACTTGCTCTCATGGCATACCTTTACTTATTCGAATTATTGCTTATACCCTGCCCCTAATATTATCTCTAGTGATTAAAATTGCATCCATTTGTTCCTTCGATTTTGCTCTCATTTCCTTTGTTATATAATTGTACGTTTCTTGTGTCATTATATGTCATAGTCCTTAGTTTCCTGTATTAATTTCCATCATTTTTCTTCGTTAATCCCATCTATATTAATGGTCGCAATCCCGAAGTTTGTTCCTCCATATTTACTCCTAATTTAGTTTGTCTGCCGGTTATTTCTTGCTTATTGTTTTATTTCTTTTTTTTTAAATTTTAATTAAAATTGTTAGAAGATTTGTTATTAAATTGTTATATTTGACTCTGGCTACTTTAGGCCAGATCGTCCAGTTGAGATGCTTAATTTGATTCGTCAGTCTCCATTTTTGTTTTCTCCGTTGTATCCGTCACTAATCTTCCTGTTTTGATCTCTCTGACTTATTGTTGCTGAATTACATGTCCATTTCCGATAAGTTGTCTGTTCTTATACCAGTATATTGTCTTAAGTAATTCAGCGTCGCTTGAGTCCGTCATAACTTCTTCCTGTCCCTCTGTCTATTCCGTTTGCTTATATTTTGCATCAGTCTCCATACTTTTCTTTTTGTTTATTCCTGTTTAGAACTTAGAATGGCGATTTGTTATGAGGAATCACTGTTTTGGGGGATTTCTTTTCGCGGTTCCCTTTTGAGATGGGTGGGGCACCCACTTGCAAGGATTCTCCCGAGTTCAACCCCTTTCTATTTATTCTCTTTTTGGGCGGGAGAGGATGCCAAGAGTTTGAAACCTATCTATATGACCCCTTCTTCCTCTGGGATGTCCTCTGTGGTCGTCTCCCAAATTTCTTCTCCTCCTGAAGAAAAGCTCCCTTCATCCGCCATCGATTTTTGTATTAAATAATATTTATTGTTGGCTAATATGTGTTTTTCGCCTTCTTGTTCTAATGTGACAACTCGGGTTCTGTTGGCTCTTTCTGTGTTTTTTTGTGCGGGTGGGGGTGGGGCTTTTTCCTTTAAAATTATCCCACTTCAATTCTCTGCAGGAACTGGAGTCTTTCTCCGCCACATATGAGATTGCGGTTCTGTCTATGCTGGGAACTTGGATATTATAAGTCTGCCCACCAAGAGGGTTGGTTGGGCTAGCTACTTCGACTGTAGATATTTGTATTGCATTTATTGTGGGGGAGGCCTGTGTAACACTTTCATGAATGAAATCTGTGCTTTTCCCCGTATCCTGTAGTTTGTTGTCTTGGGTATGTATGCACTGCGCTATAAATCAGTTTATTTCTGCGTTTGTAGACCCCATTGCCCCTTCTATTTGGACTTCTCCCTCAATTTTTTCTACCACGTTCATGAAGTTATTAAATATTTGATTATCGTAAGTACTCTCGGATGGGTGATGTCTGCATTCTTTTCGGCCATGCCGGTCTGCTTAGATCTTGAGCACAGCCGGTCCTTCTCGGAGCACCTGTACTAGGTTTTTAAGAGCAATCTCATCACACAGAAAAACGGGATCTTGGATGCATCCTCTTTAATTAAAGTACTCTTATACCAGTCTTAACAGTCTGATAACCCCACACTTTTGCCATCCGGCCCTTTCTAAAACTGATCTTCATCTTTTTTTCTGATTTATTTCTTATCTTTCAGTTTCCAGTTTATAAGGGGAGGTCTGATACGTATATATCTGTTACCTTGACAACAACCTCTCGGAATATCGGAGGGGCTTCATATATCTTGGCCACTTGGGGTTTCACTTCTAGTTTTGAAATGTTTAAAATAGGTTCATCGCACTTTTTGGGGTATAAAATGAACGTATTCGTATGTGTGTAGGTGCTTAGTAAAGGGTCTTTACCAATTAATCCCAGTAGACTTGCGGGAAGTTTGCTTAATTCTCACTATAGCTAAAATATTTTGATACTTTCCTCCTCGAGAATTAGTGTCATAGGCAGCCATGCAGATGGAAGACAAAAGCTGTAATATCATTTTCAAGCCATAACAAATTATTTGACTCCTTCCAAAATGGTGTGGTCCTATTAATTTCTGGACCCATTAGTATATTAATTTAAACCCTCTCCCAAACCCACATGATGAATTCTCTTCAATTAGAAATTTTCTTGATATGCACTAATAGCAGACATGTTTTATCGGGTGGATAAAAGCATTTTAGTGAAATATATGAATTATTCTCTCAAAGAAAGCACACTTTTATTTTAATTTTATGTTCTATGAATTGGTTAGCATTATTTATCATAGGCTGAAGTAGCACATTTCTTGCTGTATCCAAACAAGACATCTAATGATATATTGCTGGTCTTAAATGACAAAGTGTCGGTCTTGTTTCCAATTTAGCTGCTGTGACAGCGATCTCGAAACTATTGTTATAACTGAAGAATATCAGAGAGTTGCAAGACTAAGCAATTAAAAGAAAAAAGATGGTCTTATCTTTGATAATTAGGGAGAAACTAAAATGGCCAGTAAAATATATTTTCCTCATGAGTGACTCCTGTTTTTGTTACAGTCAAAGAAACAAAGAGTTTTAAGTTAAAGATGCAACGAAATTACTGTGTTTCAAATATCAATATGGGAGAAACTATACACCTGCGCCGCGTATCAATACAATTCACGATGCACAGTGCACTAAACGATATATTACCGATACACATGAATGTGATAGTCTTTCCATCCTTAGGAAGTCTGAGAGTGATAGATTGTGCCCTTGTACGTGATTTGCTGATTGTGTTCCCAGTAGGCATATTACATGAACTTAGCATGTAATATAATTAGCGTCTATTTTTATGCCATTCACATCCTTGACATGGCAACTAAATGCTTTCAAACAGACTACCTCTTAAGTGTCGGTGATTTTTAATGTTTAGGCCGTTTAAGGCTGATCCATTGGAGCAGTAGCAGGATTTTCCTTATCTACCAGACAGATGTAATTTTGATCCAATAAATATATTCACTTCTTAATTTCATTTTTTGTTCATCCTTATTTATTCAGTTTGTCTAAACTCAGATAGGGATATATAGTTTTGCAGCGCAAAATCCCACAGGGATAGATTCTTTGGCGAAAATAAATTGAAACTGCATTGGACTTCGAAACTATCTGTAGTTTAATTGGGCTTGGTATTCTGCCTTTTCTAAATTTGCTCATCTGTAGATGAACCACGCTGGGAATCAACGCTTTTTGGTTTATAAGGTAGATCCCATTTTAAACACACAGCTGTAAAACTTCCTTGAAGCAAGATTGAAAGTATGACACGATGATCACGTTAATTAAAGTTAGTTTAACAAACTTACATGTCAAGCTGATGTATAAATAGTTGCCCGTGACAAGCGCTACGATTCATTTATTGCTTTCGACTAAGGAAGTAAAAATCACTTTAAGGATGAGCGGTTGAATTCAAATTAAATCTGCGCCAAGGATATTTTCATATGTGCGACATTCAGTTAATATGCAGCAATTATCCAAGTGCATACATTCATGAAACTTTTGCGCGATCCGTACGTAAGAATTAAATACTTTATAGAACTATCAATGCTTACTTTTCCGCAAAGTTTCTCTGTTCCTTTGGCTTAAGGTTTTGATTTGTCTCGCAGAGAATAAGCTACATTAATCTATGATTGTTGGCTAGTGTTTACCTGAACAGGAACAAACAATACTCAAAATCAGAATTCAGTGTAACATATTGCACCGTGTTACACCAGCAGTGTAAATTTCAAATAAGACAAAAGTGGCATGATACAAACAATCAAAGAAAATTCGTGTGAAAATGGTTAACAAAATAAGGTATATGACTTTGAATTCTTTAACGCATCTTTAACATATCGCTGCTGTGTGGCAGTTTGTAGTGATGTCCAGCACTCGGGCATCATGCTGAAGATATGTAGTTTGACGTCCCACCCAGTCACATTATCCTGACCAGTCCTAACACTAATATATTAATACTGAGCACTTAGCGAGGCAGCTGTTAGTACCATATTTCAGTCTTTTGTATAACTTCGCCGGGAATCGAGTCCGCGACCTCCTGGATCGGATGGATGCCTGACCACTAAGCCATCGTAGAGGTCAACACAATAGTAAGTGAAGTACTTGATTGTGCACGTCGAACACATTTGAGCTCTTTCTTTTATTCTTTCCTTTATACCTGGATAAAATAATTATCATGGAATTTGCGATGGAGGTGTTGGGCGATACTGCGAAGCATTTTTCGTTCATATGCTAAAGGCAGGCAGTTTGCAAGTATTTTTCGTTTTTACTAAAAATAAATAGTGTCCGTTCCTTCAACAGCTGTTTACGATGAATTCTCAATTTAAAGATTAGCTTGGTAAATGACTAATGCTTATTGACGACAGCTGAAGTTTAAAATATGTTGTATGCGGTAAAGTATAGTTTTATATCGATTTCCACCTCTTGTATCGATATGGGCATCGGTGCGGCAAAAGTATTGATGCATCGATATATGTGTGAATCAAGCCACATCAAGTTACAAGCATAACTAAACTAGTCAGTGACCAGACCGGACTAGACAACCGGAGCAGATTGGAAGAAACGCCTCTCCATCAGGTAGTTTTTTCCTCGATAACTGCAAATACAGTAGCAAACAAAAATTATCCTTGTCTTATAATATAATGCAAACTTAGTTAATTCATATTATCTTAATATTTAATTTCTATTCACAATGATTCGTTTCTGTTAAATATTCCAACTCACTATTTAACTGTCATAAATATATGCCATAAACAATCATATTGACATGAAGTACAATTAGACCTCAGTTGTCTAGATCACTACACTGTAATAAAAATGGTATCTAATGAAGCGAATTTATATTAATATTAAAACTGCCGATAACATGTTCCTAATGAGCTAATTACATGTATTCTCATTTGTGTTGATATAAACCATTGGTAAGGCCGAAGCTATCAATTTATTGGAGTTATCTAATGGAATTATGGCAGGAACCTTTATTCAGTAAATGACCTGACTTTAAAAATCTTAACGATAAGAAGAAGAAAAAAGACGCCCAACATTTGATTCACAATTACACGAATACATCAGAATGGCTAACGATGAATTTAGGCGCGATGGTGCATTTCATGTTTAAATCACGATGTTATTTTCATTGATGTTAGAATGGATGAACAGCGGGTGCGAATGCTTATTGATCGTCTGGTAGGTGATAAAATCTATTTATTTAGAATTAGATTCATTATCGAACACGATAGTGGGGATGGCCCAACATGGATTAGCCGGGATAAACTCAATCCTGTTAAAGAATCATGGTGACAGCGTGTTGTTAAGGCAGACAAAAATTCTGCATCTGGTTCACGGTCTGGTATTGACTGTCGATATTATGAGCGAACATATCCTGTAACTGACTTTATCCACTAAACGAGCCTTAATTTAACGCTCTTCAACCGATGTGATCTAGCATCTTAAATTGCGTAGCTCAGCGGGTCGCAGAACACTGAATGAAAGCATGACAAGGAAATGGATTAAAACTCGAGAATAATAAAAAAAAAACGAACGGTCAGGAAGTTTTAGATCGAATGGAACTAAACTAGTAATCTTCGCCGCGTTGGAAAAGCGATTAAAGTTTCCAATGGCAGAAAAATAAGAACCTACGAGGTTTTGAATAATTCTGGCAACCATAAAACAAGAGGCACCATTGTAGAAATAGTTGACTAAAATATTCATGCGTGGATGGCAAGCGTAACAATATTTCCACCTTGGAAAACTGCAAGATTTTACCACGGTAATAGTTTTAAAGAAATTGATAATATTAGTAAGCACGGTCCTGAAACAATATGGTTCTTTCAGAGCAATCCTGGATCCGTTGTCAATCATCAGACGGATCCACCGTCGGAATTGGGATTCAATTATTGGTTTGATCAGTTCGTGCTATTGTGAGGTTAACTTGATCTTAAAGAATATCTCTATGATAAGATGAAACACTTATCGCCAAGATACACCATAGTCGATTTAAACACCGACATAGACGAATTGCTGAAAAATTGTTTTTAAATCTCGTCTGTGGTTGCACGTATTACCCAACAACAAAATTCATGGCGTACTACACCAATGAAAGTTCTCGATATATCACGTTTACGGGGAATGATAATCGGAAACTGTTTAGAATGAATGAGAACCTGTTACCTGATTTAAACTGAATAAGACAGATTAAGATGCAGAGGGTCTAGGTTTTCTATATTACTTAAGGTTGTAATGTACATTTAACAGATATCGGGAAGCAGCAACGGTCGATGTTCCCACACAGACAGCAAAAGGTTCCACGTGAGGGTAATGTTTCACATTTCAAACAAGCTGCATTAAGCGTCACATAGCACCAAGTTCTGACTTGTCAAACAACAGTTCAGAGTTAGATATTCGGAAAATTGTGAAGCTAATTATATAATGAATATTCCTAACGCTCTTTTTCGTGAAACTTTGTTGTGAATATTTTGTTCATGAGTAGTTGTAATAATAATACTAATAATGATCGATACACACACATACACACACAGATATATATATATATATATATATATATATATATATATATATATATATATATATATATATATATATATATATATATGTATATATATATGCACGTCATGCCTTGCGATGTAAAGGATTGTAATCGATGTATGATATCAAATGCTGATCTTTTTCTTCTTTCAATAGCATCTCTTTTTAAGAAGTGATACAAAATACTACATAAATGAACTATGCATTTCTTTTTTTAGCATAAGAGTACTTTCAACTTATTCTAGTACAGGTTACTACATCAATTTGAACCGGTCATTTATATGAAGGGTAAACATATAACGAGTACGCAGCATCGTTTTATAAAATGAGCGTCTTTACTTGAATCCCAAAGTGTCGATGATTTGTAGACATCTGCTAGTATAAATAACATTGAAAATGTTTAGTATTCTCTTACTTTCAGATTTGTGGGTGCTTGATTCGGCATGAAATAATAATTTGCTTCTTTGTAACTGAATCGTGTTCTAATAATTTGGACCTCTAACATAGTAGGATATTGCTTTCAACTTGATTTAATGTACTTTAGTCAAATTGTCCATGTAATTTATTTACATATAAAACTCTTTAAATTAGTATAGTCTCATACGATGGAATGCGCAAGTATCGGACAAAGTTTACAGTCTTTTTTTAGCTCAAATATGTCGCCGGAGAAACATGGATATAAAATTCCAGTTATAAAAAGAAGAAATTGTTGATAAAGTATTTGGTAAAAATATATTTTTGAGACAAAAATGCTTTGGGTTTAGTTAGAATGTCTCAATCTGACTCTTAGTAGAACTGTAGTTAAAAATTAAGACAAAAGTGGAGTTAGGGAAACTTCACCTTCGGAAGGAAATGATGGAAATAAAAAATACAGAAAGAAGAAAGAGAAATGTAATTTAAAATTAAGAAAGAAGAAATAGAAAGAATAGATGCGCAGCTGCAATGAAAATGCAACGATGAAAGGGAACGGAGAAATATAAATTCATGGAAAGGAAATGGAGAGGCAAGAGAAAACGAGTAAATGGAAATTTCATCTAGATCAAATGAATTAGAGCAGACAAGCAGAAGGCATTCCACACTGTGCAGATATGCTCAAGTTAGGATGCTCCTAGAAATGTCAGATTAGTAAAATAAGGTATATCAACATTTCCGTATTTTGAACAAGTTACTGAAAATATACAATAAACAAGAGAGCAATGGACTGTATTATAGTGTAGTTATTGTCAAAGCTCGTGAAGTCTACACTTTAATATAAGTACATGAAAGTGCTGATTATGATATAAGTAACGGAAGCATCTTCAAGGGCTTTGTGTTGGCACAAAGGTTTAGGAATTGTAGAACATAAGAAGACAAATTCATGTTGGGTTGCCTGGAAGAAAGAACGTGGTTTCGATGGAAGAGGGTTCATTCATATTATGATAACCTTAGATTACTCATGTTAATTAAAGAGTTTCCAAATTGCATCTACAGTGGTGGCAAGACATATATGGAATGAAAAAAGGTAGAAATTGTGGAAGATGCTGCTCGTATACTTCGATTATTTATTGATTCACAAAGCTTCGTTTGATAATATGTCTTTATCTCAACCTTTTGTTTGTTATGAAACTATGTCATTCTAGTACTTCCAAATCACAATATGGCACATTTTTGAGAAATTAATTATATGATAAAAAATACGCAGGAGTCTGTTATGTATTCCTAAGTGCACGTATTGTAGAAAGAAGGGTATGCCATTTCTGAATGCTATCTATTGTACAATATACAACATTATAGTGACAGAGCTTTTCCAAACGATTTTGTTTCTAATAGGTCAATAACCCGGACATGTACAGAAAACAATGCATGTGTTAGGTCAAAGAGACCCATATCTAACTTTTGTGTTTGAGAATTGTGAACCATGAATGTCGAAAGATTATACGTCTTTTATTGGTGATTCAGCCAAACTAATCCCATGTACGACATTAAAGGACACATTAACTTATCTAAGACGTTTATTATCAGGTTCCTTGCCTTTGGCTATGAGGTCGACTTCGAGTAAAGTGTATTTGAGTCTTTGCTAATGTTTCTCTCCATTGTGTCAATTAGACTTAATCTTAGGATCCGTGACAGTCAGAGCAGTATTTTACTTTCCTATTGACGATATTAATATATTACAAGGCAGTGACCTAGATGGAGATAGAACTATGCTTAACCATCTAGAAACTGAAAGGCCTTGATTCGGGCAAAACTTGGATCGTTTTGAAAATGAAACCCCTAATTTATACACTACTTTAAGAGTTACTAGACCTATGGTAAAATATCTCTTGCGAATAATGTTGATGAGGAAGTTTTTATTTAGCTGAGTTAGTATTAGTGTGTGTATTGGCGAAGCCACCTTTGTTCCTGGTACTGAGTAAACAAAAGGTATTGACCAAAGGCATATTATTTTTATACTCATACTTTCAGTTTTAATCAAGTGACAACATATTCTTTCTGGGTGTTGAACAGAAACAATATTCTGAGACCTCATATTTGTTTCAGATGGCTATTAACGACGCAATGAATAATCTCTGTTTTGTGTAAAATGGGGTCCTTGTGAAAAAATAGAAAATACAGGGGATATCTGCTATTAGTTGTGGTCAGTGAGCTATCTAAGTGTTCTTTCTTATTGTAGGTAATGACACTTTCAATGCTGGTCATTTAGGAGTCACTAAGATTGATTAAAATACACGTTAATTCACTTGTATCGGCCGAAAATTGAAAGTTATGTTTCTAATTATTGTCGATATTATAGCAAAACTCAGTCAGACAATACCCAAGGCTCAGAGGCGTCAAATATCTTATTTTACGATCCATTTAATTGAATACTGATTGACTGTGTCGACCTCTAACATAAATCTAAGACAGGCAACCAATATGTGTTGACCCTAATGTGTGCGTCTATAAAATTTCCAAAGACGATTCCTTTTAAAAGTCTGAGAAGAAACCCAAACTAAAAGCTTTTTACACTTTTCGACCTTCACATATCTTTTCCATCTGATCAAGGGTTAGCATTTACGTCTGGAATTTATCAACTCGATACTGGTTCAGAGCACGAGCAATTATATAACTTCCCATTAAGCGTATCTTTTCTTTGGTGTGACATTGTTGGCATGTTGTATGAACAATCTGTGGGTTTTTTATTTTAATGATTTGATCACAGCAGGTACAAGATCGGTTCTGAGCATGAACACACTATATGATATGTAAATTGTTGGAATGTACCCGGGTACTAGCATTATCATACCTTTAAGCATGCTTCGATGTAGACATATATATTATATATGTGTTCACACACGTATTGCATGTTCATAACCCGTTATCGGTTTTGTCGCCAGAATACACGGTGAACTATAGTTACTTGTATCTGTTTTTAAGAAACAATTCTCCGGCAAATATTGATTTTTCCAAACATTCCGGCGTGAAAGGATTCCTCCTACTAGGATTCTGTTTCACTAATGTAGAATATACACTTTCAGCATCAGGGAATACTTTGTTTGTTCGTGTTGGAAGCGATTATACTTACATAAGACATAGTTCACGTTTTCTTGTAGCTGTATATGTGAATGTGTATGGACCAGATTATTCAATATTTCTGTTTCGGGGATTGGATTAATCAAAGCGCACAGTCCTATTGCACATGATCTTTCAAACTCTCACAGTGTGAGACAGGTAAAACTAAACTGATCAACGTTCTATCAAATATCAACATACTCCGTTAACATATTTATATGACCAAGTTGTTTCGGTTTCCTCCTCACAGGGGTGTTAGTGACATAATTTGAATCGCTTACGTTATTTGTAACTGCATAAAAGGGCATCATACCCAACATGCGGATAATTCTGAGGCATGGGCAAGAGAGCCAGGACCTTAAGACAGGGCAGAAAACTCGTTCTTTTGGATTTATATTACAACTTAATTTCATTTCTGACAGAGTATAGTATACATTAGTTCAAGCTAATTCACAAGCCTTTGAAAAGTTTTATTTGAAACAGGAGAAGATTAATCTCTGAACATTTGCTTGAAAGAATTTATCTTTAATAGCTTCAATGGTCTACGGACATAATGTCTAACTTCTTGTTCAAAAGGATTAAAAGCTAGTGAACATAGGACTGATTCTCTTACAGCAAACAACACCAAATGAACATACTCATCCAAATGTTCAATGGTATCAAAACAATATGATATATTCATATTCTTCAATGTTTGATGAATGGCCCATTTACCGTCAGGTTATCGACAGAAGAATTAATTTGTTTGATTATATATTCATGTATAATTTGTTTGAAATTCCACAAAAAAACTCACTTTTACTCAGACCGGAAAGATATAACGGAAGGCAAAAAGCGTAAATGTTTTATCAAACGAAATACCGAGTCAGTAGGAAGAAACACTTGGCTTAAATATTCCTTGGGAATTATAAAATGTCTTATGCATCAGAATGGCTTCAATGGCAACAAGCTTTTCATTCATCCAATCCTCAAATGTACATTTTATGTTTCTCACCTGTGCATCCGATCGGTATTTTAATCACATGCTGTTGATTTATTAATGTCATACCGACACAGTATTTCAATCTTAAATGCGAATCGTGTTACAGTATTCACGGCTTCTTACCCCCACTCGCCAAACTTACCCATAAAACATGATGGAATTTCATAAGCAGACATCATTTCTAAGTCGTCTATACACTTGTATGGTGATATGCATATGTTGGTATTAAAACTATACTGTAGATCTAACAAAGCATTCCACTTCCCGTTTCTTATGTTTCACTAGAACTGATTTGTTTTATGGATACGAGTTATATACATATTGCTTAACAAAAAGGATTTGCTATGTTCTCACGTATTTAGATAATAATTGAATCTGTATTTGAAAGACATAAACTTCACATTGGGTACCAGTGATAAATATGTATTGTATTTACAATAGAATTATTTGTGCAGGAAGTAACGTCATTGCAATTGTTTTATTTAAATTAATAATGTAAAAAAAAATATTATTGCGTTGTGTTTGTTTGCGTTGGGTTTTGGTTGCTTTTAGATTCGTAAATACGTCGACTATTTTAATACTGTGTCATAACATGGTACATAGACTTAAGTTTGTTAGTCAAGGAAACTATGCGGTAGCCTATACGATCTTATACAATATAATCAACACCCTATTGGTCACTTAGCCAGGTCTGCTCATTTTAATTTGGAAGGAAATTACTAATTCATGTGAGACAAACTGGAAGATGGGTGTTAATGAAGAGACCAATATTCCATGTTTTATGACAACTAGTCCCATTGTCTTCCTTCATTTGTATTTATCACAAGTGTATCTAACGAAATTGTGTTATATTTGTGTCGAACCTGTGTCAGACTTCCTCCGTCGTAGCCGCATCCTCTTAAAAAAGCAACAACTTGTGCAAAACGATAACGTTATAGCAATTGTTTTATTTCTGTAATCTTGTTACATTAATATTTCTTGCTTTGTTTCTGCTTGTGTTGTGTATGGGTTTGCTTTTATATTCGTAACCATAGCGACTATTTTAATAATGTGTCATAACATGGTAAATAGACCTAAGTTTCTTAGACAAGGACACTCTTCGGTAGCCTATAAGAGCTTATGCAATATAATCAACACCCTATTGGTCACTTGGCCAGAGATGCTCTTCGTATTCTGCAAGCGATTTGCTGATTCATATTGTGAGGCAAATTTGAAGATGGGAGTTGAGGTAGAGACCAATATTTGCTACGTTTTATGACAATTAGTCCAATTGTCTTCCTTTATTTGCATATATTAAAAGTTAGTATATCGATGGACATTGTGTTTATCTTTGTGTCGTACCTGTTGACTTCTTCCGCTGAATCCACATCCTCTTAAACAAACAAAAGTCAAACGACAAAAGTCAAACTTACTGGGCCATTTTAACCATATTTTAGCAACCTCTGCCTCAGATTTAGCCCATTCAAGAATTTAAACATCTTTGACAGAAAAACGGCATTAGAGACAGGTCTTTTAAATGTATTCGAATCATGCGGACCCATTTTTAAAATTTAACTTACCATATCTTTTGATTTGAAGCCCCTTGTGATAAACGCCCAACCTTTATCAACAAAACATATAGTTCTACCACATCGAGGCTTATATTTCCTCATAAACCTATTGTGGTATGTCCAAATAATTAAAACCATAACGAGTAGACAACCTACTGGTAGAAACATCAAAACAGTGTAATTTAAGTTTTCAGTGAATCAGTGATGAACGCTATTAAAAAAGATGAAAAAGCAACACGTACACTAACAAATGCATGTGCGTAATGAATTTGAAACTGATACACTTCAAAGACGTTCTAGATATCCGCTGGCTAGTTGTTGTGGGTCTCAGTTTATTTTAGCCTGTTTTCTTGACTAATTTTTCTTGACAAATATTAGGACGACTGTATTAATGTAATGAGAACCCTAATGACCTCAACCCCCACTGCGCTTGGAAAGTGCACCATCACAAGGCATCATACACGTGCTCAAAAAAAGAAAACAAAAAAACAACTACCAACAAATGTTTCTTGTGTGAGACACAGGTTGTAAATTCAGCCGGAATATTACTCTGATGAACAGCAGCATAATCACAGGATTACGAGGAACAGGAAATCAGATATGGAATCATGTTAGAGCCAAAGGAGCGATGTAGCCATGGAGCGATGAAGCTATATTCCATTGCTTCATCGTTCGTCGCGTCATCGCAGCATTCACATGGGATAAGAATAAACTTCAAATCATGCGTCACTAGATTAACCAGAATACATATATTTTCCGAAATAAATACAGGAATAAAAGTAATTACAGGAATATTATGTAATGAAATATTATACGGAGATTTTATCTCTTTTCAAACCGATTTGTTCATACTTTTGTGAACATTTCGAGTTTAATTTTAAGCTTCATATTTTTGTTAAAGCAGCCTGTGATTTTCCCACAGAATTAATATTTCCGATAAAATGCACTAAATTTCATATTTTTAAGCAATTAGTTACAATGTACCTACTGCAATCAATCTGTAATTTAAATATAATATTGACTGCAAATACTTCAGTTGCAAGCACTACCCAATTTCCCTTAAAATTTCATAAAATTTAAACCTTAAATCTTCGTTTTATTTGTTATTACACAATTATTCCGGTCATTACTTTTCTACCGGTATTTATTCCTGTAAATACCTTTATAGTATATAATTGTGCCAGCGAGCTTCGTTTCAGTGTTTACGGTACACAGCTGGCCTGACCATCACTGAATGAACATGCTGGCAAAAATAGAAGTGTTTTTGTTTATAACATGTGTGTACCTCTCCCACTTTTTCGGTCTCTCTGTAAGTTCCTGTCCATTTATATTTTATCTCATATACGTGCAATTGAATGGTGCAAAATGTTTGTGCTATTTTGTGCTTGTTTGTGACTTCAGCTTTGAAGCGTTTTGAAAGAAATCTAATGAAACTAAACACCATTCACATGCTAGTGAAGACACGGCTGCTTCATAAATCATCCAGCCTTAAGTAACTATAACCTACATAACGATTTCATACATAACTGTCCTCAGTTGCATATTTACTGTGTATTTGCAATTGCGACTGAAAGTTTGGTTAATTGATTGACATAATGTACTGAAAATAAATTTTAGTGTGATCTAGCGAGTTTCAGAATACTGTTGCCCTAGAAGTCATAACAGACAAATTATTTGCAGCGTTTACGGTACACAACTAGCCTGAACAGCAATGATTGAACTTGCTTTCAAAACATATAAGTGCATTTATTCTATGATACGGGTGCACCTCCTCCTCTCTCTCGTTATCCCTATCATTCCCCCTATATTTATCTTATCTGTCAAGTACGTGTAATCTAACTGTTTCACAATTTTTGTGCTATTTTGCTCTTCGTTGTGACTTCATAATTTTCAGGTCGTTTATGCTAAATAAATCAGGAACGCACTCTATATTATTTACATTCTATTCGTTAGGGTGGTTGATGTGATAATACAAGAATGCATAGAGTTTTCGCATTGATATAATTGTGTAATACATTACTACAAACCGTTTTCCTTTTGCATTTTGTTGATTCTGATAATTCCAAAGACACTGTAATGATACCTTGCTACTAAAGATCATTACCCAAGGAACTCACATGTGACAGTGAAAATGAATTGTAAAGTGTATATCATGGATTATTCCTATTGCACAAAACGCGCAAAGTTGTTTTAACTGTTTTATGATCCACATTTCATATTCTGTGTACACCTTTCTGTCACAAAAATAATATATATGAGTATGAATGTTTCATACAGTTATGGTATATATGGGGGACACGTAGAACAGTTTGCACGTTTCAAACTATCACTAAATATATTTTTAAATTTGCACATATTAGTCCTATGAAAATTATATTTCAGTCTATTCAAAATGATCACGTTATGCCAACTTCTGATTTCGTCGCGTTGTCAAAAAGAAGACCCAGTTCCTTTGAAATATACATAGTTCTCAAATTAGTATTGTACCCAGTTACCACTGCAAATAATAACAGACAGTCTGTACCTGTAAACACGTTTCAAGTGCCATCGGACGGGTCACAGAAAATTTAAATAATCAACTGCAAATGATTTGTATCAATTGTATTTGAGCTGTGGGCATGTAGAATTTGTTAGTTATATCTATCAAAGGAACCCCGGGAGACCCAGTCCATAGTAAGTGTTTAAAGTATCAATGCATCCCGATTGTTGCCTTATACAATAAGATCAAAAGCAAATGTAGCTTGCGTAAGACCATTTGCGATACAAAGGTAATTGATCTAGTTGGGAATTATGTTCACAGGCAAGGAACCGGTCTCCTCGGAGATCAAATACACAAAGAGTGCTTATTATCTGTGAAGGAACATGTGTAAATTGAACTACTATATAGTATAAACATTTGTCCACATGTTATCTCCTGCAATGCTCTTATATCCTTTCATCAACAGTATAGAAAGATCCGGTGAAAAGTGAAAAGAATGTTCTGCTATGTTAGTCCACTCTTCAAAGTTTCGGTTATCTATCCTCTGGGATTATTTATTTTTGCTTATCCAATATCTCGTCAGTTTTTAGTAAGGCCGAATCTTTCTTTCTTTCTTTCAGTTGTAACTAAATGTATTTGTTGAGTTAACTGTGACCTTGGAAATCTGGACCGACATTTATTTCCAAAGCTATAGTCAATGGCTTCCATAAACAAATATATGTCAGCTGTGCGCTTGAAGTGGTGATCTGAATCCGTTAGTATTCTTACACATACACTGACATCATACATCGATGAGCACCATCTAATTTGCAATATAGGTAAGCCCTCCTTTGGACACAAGCGAATTAGTCAATCACATCCCTTAACAAAATATCATTACATTTTGTCATAATTTTTCTTCGGATGGCAATGCGGTCGTCGTTATACATTCCGTCTCTTTCTCTCTGTTTTGTTAATGCCTAAAAGTGTTAAAAATAGCGAAAATGATGTGACCCATACTGCATGATATATATGTGTGTGTGTGTGTGTGGGAAGAAACAAAACACGAATGAAATATAAAGTAATGTAGTAATAATAACGAAAGGTAATACTTGTATCTTTGAAAATTAAAATAGGTAATTTCACTTCATTTATGTCTTGAGTGTAAGTTTGTCCAATGTCTTGGAATTTAAGTAGGACATATACATTCTTATGCCAACAGTCCTTTGATATTGTCATTCTATTGTATAGATACATTGGGTCAAATCTGGCTAGAGTTTATATATATATATATATATATATATATATATATATATATATATATATATATATATATATAAGAGAGAGAGAGAGAGAGAGAGAGAGAGATTCTTGCATGTATTTGCAAGTCAACCATAGAGTTCAATAAAATCGGAACAATTAATGGATTTGCATCTATGTATTGTATTTGCCTTTGCCACATTCACTCATTCCGCCACATCATTCTCTGTACCTTTATAACCTCGCAGCCCAAACACTTTTTGCATAGAACATTGTGGTTTTAAATTCATTCAAATATATACTAGTTTGTTAATTTCAGACCTTTATTTACTTTAATTAGATTACGTAGTTTATTGATTATAATAAGAAAATGCACTAAGACTATTATTGACCTATGATTACTTATCTGTATCAACCTGATGTAAAACTCTAAAACAAATGGTTGAATGAATTTATTGTGAGGCACACAGTGATATGCCATTCATTTCCTAAGAAGAAAAATATTGTTATGGATTTCACCCATTTTCATGTCACGGTTTGCATTTGGTACAATCCTCAACTACCAAATTGATGTGTCTCACGTGTGCATACTGAACATATTTGAACCACATGCTGTTAATTTAATATTGTGAGATTGACACAATATTTCAGTCTTAGATGCAAATCGTGCTGCACTATGCATGGCTTGTTAGCCCCACTCGCTAAAATAACCCATACAACATGATCGAATTTCATTTGTAGACATCCTTCTAATTCGCCTAGACAAATTGCTGGTGATATGCATCTGTTGCTTTTAAAAAATATACTGAAGATCAAACAACACACTTCACGTCAGGCATTTATCGTTTCCCAAGATTGATTTAATTTATGGATACGAGGTATACACATATTGTTTGACCAAAGGATTTGCTCCGTTCTCACGTAATTAGATAACAAATAAATGTGTATGTGAAAGATATAAATATCATACTGGACACGGATGGTTAATATGTGTTGTATTTACAATTCAAGAAGATAACGTTATAGCGATTGTTTTATTTAAGGTAATCTTGTCAGAATAATATGACTGGGGCCTGAAGCCTTCTTGCCTTGTTTCCGTTTGCGGATTATTTTATTTGTTTTGATGCTCCGAGACATGACGACTATTTCAATTCTTTGTCATAACAGGGTAAAGAGGCCAAAGCCTTTAGGTCAAGAATGCACTAAGGTCACTTAACCCTGGCTGCTCGTTTAATTTTGGCAGCGAATTGCTGATTCATATTGTAAGAAAAATTGGGGGAATGGGTGTTAAGTCCGAGACCGTTATTCCATATGTAGTATTACAATTCGTTCAATTGTCTTCATTCATCTGTATGTCCAGCGAAATGTTGTTTTCCTAGTTCACCAGACATCCCCGCGTCATGGTTAAGACGTCTTCCGTCGCATCCATAATTATTATGCTCAGCTTCCACTAAAAATATATAATAAAATACTGGGTCATTTTCAGCCGCATCTTAGGACGCTTTTGATCAAACTTCGACACAGATACAGCAGCAGGGAAGTTGAACAGACCAGTGCGTCCAGCCAAAATAAAGCTTCCTACGCGAACTTTCTCCGTAGAAGCCTCAGAAAGCAGAAATAAAGGCTTCTACGGGAGCTAATTTTTGTGTATTTCAGACCGAGTGCATCAGGTGTATATACCAGGTGTGTCATAAAATATAGCATCCGAGACAGAAAAATAAATCCTCGTTAAGGGAAGTTTAACAAACCATCGTTTCCAGACCAAATAAACCTTCCTACGCGAACTTTCTCCGTAGAAGCCTCTGAAATCAAAAATAAAGCCTTCTACGGAGATCAATTTTCATGCATTTCAGACCGGGTGCATCGGTTGGTCGCGCCGGGTGTGTTAGTTAATATATCGTTCGAGACAGGAAAAATAAATGTCAGGGAATAATTTTTTGTGTTAATTTTTTTTGTTGCATGGTGGGGCTGCTTTTTCATGAATAAATTTGATCAAGACCAATTCGATACCGACTGCGTGGATCGTGAAGATTTATCGTGATGAAACCATGCGGCGTTGCTTGAGCGCGGCTGAACAAATTTTTAAATTTATTTATATCCATGTCACCGTTACACCAGGTCTGATGAATATTTCTCAACGTGTGTGTGTCTACGCCATTGAATACCGATAAAATGTTGCAATTGTCCCTAATCACCTTTGGAATCTGCGTATATCTCTGTGTCACGTAAATAACATCGGTGTTCTTGTGTCTGCCACGCGAGAATATCCTAGCCGGGTTGGTCTGCTTGTCCAGCATAACATCGTCGAATACAACAAGATTATTAATATCGCCGTCCAAATTTTCCACGGATGGAGCTTCATTGATGTCTGTGATGAATTCGATTGTGCCTTCATCGGTATTGTCACTAAATTCCTTTAACACTTGATAACAACGCTGATCGTCCACGGATGGTGCAACCAAGTACAATTTGTCCCATTTCAGCCATCGCATGATCAAATTCAATAACACTTCCGTTTTACCAGATCCAGATGGACCGATGATTATCATTCTAATCGAATTTGGTAATACCGCGTGATGTTTCACCTGCTCGCGTCGTTTCGTGGCTGAAAAATCAATTACATTCATGTTACTAGAATACATGGATCTATATTGTGTGAAGTGCCGCAAGCACACAGGTACGATAAATCCAACCGAAATCGTCACACGCAACAACAGGAACGCAATTGCAGGAGAATGCGAAGTTTGTAAGACGCGCAAGTTCAGATTTGTAAAAAAAAAACTAGAACAGGAGGAGATATCGCAGCCTCCATGAAAAATCTACCTGGGTTGCCCTGGGCGAAATATCCCGGAGAAAAGCATCTACCTGGATACAATTATTGTGGACCCGGAACGAGACTCGATATCAGACTCGACGATAATAACCAACCCAAACAAGATGAAAATCCAGTAAACGCCATCGATAACGCTTGTTATGATCACTATCTCGCATATCGCAGCGGGGATTTACAACAAAGGCATCTCGCTGATATCAAGCTAATTCACGCACTAGACGCGATTCCTGACAAAAGTTTCAAAGAAAAATTGGCATCCTGGTTGATAAAAGGCGCGATGAAAGGCAAATTAGTATTCGGTGCTGGTAAATAATATGGAGCAAATATATTATTCTCCGCGAGGATTTTGGCGAGGAAAATCAGCGATCGCCAAACTTGCCAAGGCTGCTAAAGTAAAATCATCTGTCGCTGAATCGTGGCTATCAAAACAGGCAATCTGGCAAATATATCTTCCTCCGCCTAAAAAAATACCGTACGCGAGTTTCACTGTCAGTGTTCCTAATGAGGTCCATCAGGCGGATCTAATGTTTCTTCCTCACGATACCGTTGACGGCGTCACATACAAATATGTTCTGACCATTGTCGATATCGCTAGCAGGTATAAAGAAGCCGAGCCGTTATCGAATAAAACAGCAACGGAAATTGCAAAGGCATTTAACGAAATTTACTCACGATCCCCGTTGACATGGCCAAATCTTCTCCAGGTTGATCCGGGTCGAGAATTCCTCGGCGCGGTTACCTCATTGATGAAAAAGAACAACGTGAAAATCCGACGCGGTATTGTAGGTGTTCATCGTAATCAAGCTATCGTCGAAAGATTCAATAAAACGCTCGCAGAACGATTATTTGGATACCAGTACGCGCGCGAGTTTATTCAGGATAATAGATCTCACGATTGGGTATCAAGATTTCCTCATGTAATTAACGCGCTGAATAACGAAGTAACTCGAACAATAGCAATGAAACCCGCAATTGCAATCACAAAATCGAATATACCCCTAAAGCGAGATTCCACAATTCAACCTGTACTAGGTAGTGTCACAGCCAGATATTTATATAAAGAAGGCGAGGCTGAAGGAGGCAGAAAAAGAGCAACCGACCCAACCTGGAGCGTTACAACACATAAAATATCAGCCGTAACAAGATCGTCAGGAAGACCAGCGATTTATATCCTAGATTCGTTAGTGCCACAACGCGGATTTACCAAAGAAGAATTACAAATAGTACCAGAAGATACTCAACTACCGCCAGCGTCATTGATGTGATTTACTCGAATTCGTCCTAGCTGGGATAATTTTCTTACTCTCGACACGGCCAAATACACTAGATTTGACCAAGAAATTCTATCATCGACGATCCAAACTTGTCCATCTACGGTCAATCCTTGCGACGAGTGTATCGTTGTTGCGTAGCCTAATTTCCACGGCGATTTTTCTGCATTTATCGCGTCATTGACAAGATTAATATCAACGAAAATAATATCATTTAGGACCAAAATCTTTTCCTTTCCACATGGCAAAATATTATTAATATTTTGTCGTCGAGTATTAGCGGGCCTATAGCATAACGGTACCTGCAGCGTTGGAAATTTCTCGCAATGCAGCTTGAATAGCATTTCCTGAATAATATCACGAATAATTTTCCTACTAGCAACGATCAGATGATCGGGACGCCACAAATTTAGAAAATCGTTCATCGGAGTCTCGTCGATTATTTTTCTCATGACATCACACTGAATCTTATTCGGTTGTAATCGAATCAATTTTTTGAATTCGGTCAACAAAATATCTGTCGATCTATAATCAGCGTCGATTTCCTCATAATAATCAACGAAGTTTCTGAGCCATTCGTGAGGCGATTCACCATCGATAGGATTAGGTTGGCCGTGATCGCCGCACATTATCACGGCGGTATTTTTCCCTTCCAGCCAAGCTAATATCGATCTTAAAATATCTAAATTCACCGTGCAAATCTCATCAAATATAATAATCTTGTTGATATATTTGTCTCCCATTCGCACCGAGTCCCATGATCCACCGCTGTATTTGAAATAACTGTGATACGTGCACGAATTAACGCCACGCTGCTTTATTTCTCGCGCTAATCTGTGTGTCGTAGTCAACACAATCATATCGGAATTTGCAAATAAGTTTATCACTCGCGTTGTTTTACCGCTACCTCCAGGCCCATTTAGGTAAACGAATTTGCTGCGTGAAATTGGGTCAAACGCAGATGCGGCCTCCGAAGATTCCAAAATTGAAGATTTTTCAAATCTACCTCGATGAAATTCATCGCGATCTTCGACATCAGCGTCTTCGCAATAATCTAGAATATCTTCATTTTTTATCCTCCAAGTTCCCCATGAGCTACCATCGGTGATTAAATTTTCCAACCTATCTTGGTATTTTTTATCGATATAGAACGAATCCGTTGCGACTCTTACCGCGATATCAGAAAATTTGTTTATCATCGAGAGCAAATTTATACTAACATAGGCGAGCATCGACGATCGCAAATGTGTATATTGCGCTGATTCTCCGTCAAGGTAACTAATCACGGTACCTAACTTTACTCCATCAATCATAATATTCTCTCTGTTACAAAATGTTCCTCGTGATACCGTATCGGCGATTATAAAATCCATCTCCGCATCGTTGATAAATAATCTAGCGTGTCGCTGCTTGTGATCAACAGATCCACCTTGAGTAAATTTACCGATTATTTTTCTTCCTATATCCTTCGCGTTGTCACAGTCTGTCGGCAACCACACATCGGTCTGTTTTCTGTAAGATATAATCGCCTCGCTCACCGTCAACGACACTAACATCGACGAATCTAGCATATATCTCAATAACACTGTAGGAACCCAACGGCGCTGAGATAAATGCCTGCCGAACCAAATATAGCAGATTTTATGTAAATTTTCAGCAAACTCGAACGACGTTACACAAGCGAATCCGGTCATGACAAAATCAGGCAACGGTCCGTTAATTGCTACTCTTGTCATCTCGCTGGTAGGATGGCCGAATTTAGCAAAATAATCGGCACAATCACCATATCCAAGGAAACTTCCAGGATAACACGCGCTCATGTCAATGGAAATCATATCTTCGAAATCGTACCTGGTATTCCACAATCCGCCGTGGCCGTATTCGATACAGCTAAGTTGAATATCAGCGAGGAATTCGTTCCTCGTAGGCTTCCATGAGTTCTTCTCTCTAGCGGCATCAGCGGCCACAGACGGAACTGTAAAGCAATTCGTTAGCAACTGGTCGGGATTCGACGAATATTTCACCGCAAGTTTTCTCATCGACTCGTGTAATATTTCATCCCTGTAAATATCACCGCATGGCAAAATAAATTGATCGTATTTTTCCTCGCTCGAAAACAACCATATCGATATTGGATCAGATGCGCTTAATTTTTTGATAAATCTAAACATGGCATCGGAATTATCCTTCGCGGCATCCATCGTGGAAAATTCCGCAGATTTATTATCTGTGGGATAAAATTTGACAATACGATCTCGTGGAAATATCATTACCGACTGCGACCACGCATGGGAATTGTGATCGACAATCTCGATTGGTGCTCCTCGGGATCTATACGGCGACGAGTATAATATTTCTCCCGATAACGTTTTCACCGTAATTGGAAATTTAAGATTTTTACTCAACACAGCTACATCGTCCACAGATGCACCATTAGCAACGGTCCTTGCCCACGCGTTAATTTTATCTAGCCTTAATTGTGTTAAACCAGATCCACGTCGAGCGTTTTTCATATGCTCGATAACACGCTCGGCCACGCAATTTATCAACGATGATTCTTTCATCGCAGGTAGATTTTTCACATCCGGGTTGTTATTTAGCCGATAAATTCCATAAACAACAGCGCTGGCTGGATAAGATCTAGCGTAATAAGGGCCATCGATTCCAAGTAACAATCCTGGTTTAGAATTTGTATCGAGAACAACGTTTTTCTTACCGCCACGCACTGGATCTCGTTTATCGCGAATAATCCAAGTATCATCAGGCATTTGTGCGATAAATTTTATTCCAAAGATAAATCGCTCTTCTTTATGTTCGGTTTTTATGTGCTCGATTATTTTCTTGGCTCGTTCCAGATTCATCGTAGCATCAACAGAGTTCGTTTTCCACGTCGACCAGGTGTGAACAGCTCCATCGTCAAAAAATTCCTTCTTCGCTCTGTCAACCTCAGGAATAATATATTCTGCCTCATCAAGATCAAATGCATCCATCGATTATATTTTAGACATATGTTTAAATATAATGAATCAATGGATACTAATCGGCTCAACAAAATTTTGCGATAAATCTTGTAGAGGTGATTATTGTGGCGCTCATATACATGCGATTCGGCGTGGCAGTAAAGGACCACAACGATGTTTAGTTTGCCAAGTTGGCACGCGAGGAAAAACTCGGTTGTGTTTGGCTTGTGGAGGAAAAAATTATCGAGAATTGCGGCGATATTATGAAAAAAGATCTTCCTCGGTGATAACATGCGAAGAAGATTATATTAATCGATTCAAAGCAAATAATGATTTAAACATATAATTATTATATAATGAATCAAAAATCAGCGATTCCAGAATCAACAATGACATGCGAGTTTAAATCTCACCCAACGATCACTGGATACGAATCATCATCGGATGGTATCGTTAGACATATCAAAACGAAGAATCACGTTGGCAACATTGATAAATCGGGTTATTTTAGGTTTACCATCGGCAAAAACAAAAAACGAAGATGCACACGTTATCTTAATCATCGGTTTATATACGAGAGTTTCCATGGACCTATCAAGGGTGACCTTGTTATCGACCATATCGACGGAAATAAATTCAATAACAAAATATCCAATCTCCGCGCGGTGACACAGAGTGAAAATACTAAATTTGGTGATACCGGTAAATATCCGAAGTATGCCAGGGCGGTCAAATCGATGAATCAAGAAACAAACGAGGAAATTGTGTTTACATCGATGAGTGCCGCTGCAAAATATTTTAGTATTTATCCAGCATCGGTACAATTCGTAGCAGAAAAAATACATAACGCGACGTTCTCCTACCGATTTGGTGCATGGATCGAGTTTTATTATGTTCCGATAATATCCGATTCGGAAATCTGAAAATTAATTAAATATTACAAAATTTATATAATGAACGAGGAAAACGTAAATAACATCATCGAAGCCATCGAGGATTTGAAAAATAAAAATATAAATGTACCCTTGGATTTGGACGCAGGTAAAATCCGGTCCGAATTTGAAACGATCGTCCAAGGAAAGCTCGAATACAGGTACACGCTGCCATCTGAATATAAATTCATAAAGAAAATCCAGATCGCGATGTACCAATCGCTTGCGTCCGTCAGCGATGATCAAATCGAGGATTTCGTTAAATTATCGACGCTGGTAGAAAAAGTTAGGTCGAGTTTGTCCGACGAATATGAGTCAAGAAAAATTACCAGCTCGCGTGTCAGGCAGCTAAAAAAGCTGGTCGATGAAAGTAGAATCGAAGAATCGAAGATTCCTGATTCTTGAAAATTTCTGCCAAAAAAAACAAAAATTAAAAATTTTATTAATTTTGAAAAATTTCCCTGATTTTTATTTATTTTTTTTGGCCATTTTTTTCTGGCGGAAAGATTTAAAAATCCCCGAGAATCGAAGATTCTTTATTTTCACGATCTTACCAGCAAATTGATACTCAGTGTTTCCTCGCGTATATCAAGCAAATTTCCATTTTGATCCGTCAGTTTGAAATTTATCCTTGATAATAATCGACTGTGACATCGCAGGTAAAATGGATTTACCGGCTCTTTTATTATCAAAAATCCCGGAGAGACGCTAGGTGAAAACGAATATAAGATAAATCCCTGGTGTGCTTGTTTTGACACAGATGAATCAACGTTGTAGCTATCTTCGACGACATCCGCGTGAAGATTAATCGCGATGACCTCCGTTATATTAACGATGCCCGGTGAGATATGCCGTCCCTGTTTGGCTGGATCATTATTATGTGCGAGAATTGATTTTGATTGTAATTTTTTAGTCAACCACGCGTCATGTAATTTCGGGAATAAATCATCGATGGTATCAGTGACCGATTTTCTCATCTCATCAACGTTATAATCAGGAAATTTGAAATTTGGTAATGTTTCCTTGGTTAATTTGAATAACGTCATAAATTTTTGTTTCTCTCCTGAATTTCTAATCAACTTGAAGCTACTGGCGGGAAGAACATAATCAGCGACTGATATATCGTCGATTATCGCCTGAATGAACATGCCGTGATAATATTCAACATCAAACGCGAGTTGGTTCAGAATCTTCACACGTTCGATAATAATTTTGTTGCATGAGTCTGATTCATCTAAGATACATTCATGAAAATATTTTTTCAGTAAATTTAATTGTAATTTATGTTCCTGATTAAAATCATCGATGGTTTTTCTTACCAACATACCATCTATAGGTTTTATCTTGCTATGTTGGAAAAAATCGATGATTCCGACATCCGGGGACCTTAGGGAAAGAGGCAACCATGAGAAAATCTTATCCTTAAGAGTGAAAGCAAAAAATAATGAGTTGGATTTGTGATTGTTCATGAGAATGATGGCATCTTCGACAAGATCTTTATGTTTGATGGCGGTTTCGTAATATCCTTCGTTGGTGGTAAAGTCAGATTTTTTTGGTTCAGGTGGATCTGGAGGAGCTTCTTCGTGCCAACCTGGAATAAAAACATCTGGTTTTTTGGGTTTTACCGGAGGTGCGATTTCAGGCCAACCTAGCACTGTCCTAATCGATGATTGGTAAATATCGACCATATACGGCTGTTTTACTTCGATTATCGATGACAACGTTGGTTCGTGTGCTAATATTTTTATTCCTGGTTCAGCATCGCCGGTTATATTTGATATCCTATATGTTATTTCCTTGTCGATTTGCTCAGTTTCGTAGCTGCCTGTTGGTATAATAACGGGGGTCCAATCGGGATTTCCATCGGGTTTGTTTTTATTAGCAAAAACAAGCGAATTGTTTGATAATAATCTACCGAACGATTTCGATCTAATATTGGGCCAACTGTTATACACACGTAACTGCGATAATGCAATTTCCTTGACGCTAATTGGCGTTAGAAAATCGATACTAAATTCTGGCTTTGTTGAGCTTACCGATATCAGTGTTGTTATCAGCGGTGTCGTGTTTGTCACGATTTGAGTTAATTCGGATATTATTTATATTTATTTGCTCAATCTCGGAGTAGATATTTATCATCGCTGAAAATTCTAGATCGGATATAACGCCGTCGTTGAGACTCTCAGAAAGCAACGATGATAATTTCGAATACGCCTCGTTGACCTGGGATAGTTTACTCGTGTATAGGGACAATTTCTCATTCGTGCATGAAGATATTTTTTTTCCGATGATATTAAGAACACCGGCGATTGTCGTTGTTGATGATATTACTATCGTTGCAACAATTGGCGCGATTGTTGTTACCGCGGATAAGATTATACCTGCACCGGCGACTATTGCACTTATCGCGTACACGGCAACATCGATGGTAACTAATATACGTTGATATTTCTTTATTTTTACCTGATACTCGTCAAGAAGTTTTTTAATGAATCTTGCCACGAACGCGCCTGATTGTATCGGTAATCCGATGCGGTCATTTATTAGTTAATTTATCTAACCAATTGCAGTCCACGTGGATAAATATTCGAAAATAACATAATACGTAATTGATCTTGTGGTGATTCTATCTGGCGGTTCTAGTACGAACCTTTCCAAGGTATTTTCACCTATCGAACTAATAAAAAATCCAGGATAAAATTCGTAAATTTTATTAAGTAAGGTTGTTACGTTGAATTTTATCTCGGAGATAAAATATACTCGATACACGCCAGTAATTGGCGCAATGAAGTCAAAACTATTTTCATAGGGTGACCATGTGCTATTTTGTGTTTTTACCACAAATGGTACATGGCAAGGAATACTTTTTGTTTCTACCTCCTCTGGTATTGAAATACGCGCTAATTTTGGAAGATTCACTGACGATATTTTTGTGTTAACATCGCTAATTTTTGTAGATGAGTCGAGAAGTTTCGCGTTCAAGTCTCGAATTTCTCCGTCGTACACCGATGTATCGATCTTTTGACGTGCCAAATCACGTACTACGTTAATATCCTCGTTAATTTTAGTAATATCCTCGTTTATTTTTTTTATTTTCTCGTCAAGGTCGTCATGTGATGTTTTATCGACATTTTCACTTGCGATTTGACGTATCTCGGAAGTTTCCTTGTTAATTTTAGTAATATCCTCGCTGATTTTTTTTTTGTTTTTTCGCTGAGATCGTCGTGCGATGTTTTATCGACTTTTTCACTCGCCAATTTACGTACCGCGTTAATATCCTCGTTGATTTTTGTTGTTTTCTCGTCGTGTAATGTTTTATCGACTTTTGGACGCACCAATTCACGTACCGCGTTAATATCCTCGTTGATTTGGTCAATATCATCGTTTATTTTTTTTGTTTTTCCACTAAGATCGTTGTGTGATGTGTTATCGACCTTTTGATGCGCCAATTCACGTACCGCGTTAATATCCTCGTTGATTTTAGTAATATCCTCGTTGATTTTTTTTGTTTTCTCGTCGAGGTCGTCGTACAATGACATATCGACCTTTTGACGCGCCAATTCACGTACCGCGTTAATATCCTTGTTAATTTTGGCAATATCCTCGTTTATTTTTTTTTTGTTTTCTCGCTGAGATCGTCGTGTAGTGTTTTATCGCTTTTCTGGCCCATTACGGTTTTTATTTCGGTAACATCGGTAAAAATCTTAGTAACATCCTCGCTGATTTTTTCTACCTTATCGCTAAGATCATCGTGCGATTCTTGATCGACTTTTTTCTTTATTAGTTCGCTTGGGGCGGAGGAAGCATCGCTGGATGTTTTTTCCTCGTCAATTTTTTTACTAAGTTTACCTAAGGCATCGTCGAGTTTTTTAAGATCGCTACTTAGCCTGTTAAGTCTTCTCGTCACTCTTTCCTGAAGATCGTCGTATGATGTTTTATCGACCTTAAGAAGCAACGTTGCTGATAATTCGTTGTCTTTTTTTTCCACGTCAGCGATATCGGCCTTTGAGGGCAACTTCGCTACAAGATCGGCGATATCAGCGATAGATTTTGATACCGACTCTGATAGGCTGGTAAATTGATTGATACGATCGTTGTATTCGTCTCGCTTGATTATATCAGTTATTTTGACGTTGCTTGTTTGTAATCTTCCCTCGCTATTTTGAAAAATAGCAACTTCGCCAGGATCTATCTCTGACAGCGATAGAAGATTATTAATATCATCCCTGGTTGCAAATTTTGATGTATCAACGTCAGTCACTGCTGCCTCCTTCTTCCTGTAGAGGAATCTACCGTAAATATCAACCATGATATTTATCTACGGCGTATTTAAATACAATCCTGTGATACGGATCGGATGATTTTGAAATCGCATCGAGGACGTTAATTGATTCTGGACCACATATCGGTGGATCCATTACCGTCTGCGTCGGAAGTGTCGAGTACCAAATCGGAATATTTAACTTTGAAACGTAATTGATGAATTCTTTCGGTGGCGCTAGTCAGTATGAGTCAAAATAAACAACTTCGCGAGGATTAATCGCGTAGGCGACCCAGTGTGTGCCAGGGCCGGTATTTGAATCGAGATTTATTATTCCCGTCTCGGTGGTGTTTGTTTTTTCTGGTAGTTGATTTCGCATAAATACGCCTCTGAAAAATTTTATTTTTTTATTTTTTGCTTCGTTAAGTAAATCTAAATTTGAATAGGGCGTGCCAATCTTAGGCCGGATCCGTACAGAGGAGGTCGTCCCAATCTTAGGCCGGATCCGTACAGAGGTCGTCTTGGATAAAGCTTTTTTTTACCGTATCGTCCTCCTATTTTTTCTAATATGCTAGACCGGTTGCTACTGTTGGACCAATCGCGGCTAATAATCCAGGAATAGCGGCTAGTAGAGGGAAAAATCCACCTACTTTGACCATGTCTCTGATGGCGCCTATACTGAGATTCACATGAACGCCAGAATTTGCTGATTTGGCTTTGGTAAAGCGTTCACGTTGACCCCTAGTTAGCGATAGTTTGTTAGGACCACCATGAATTTGATCATTTTTCAAGGTTAATTTCATACCGCATCGCTTTGATATCGCTGATTGGAGCTTTTTCATCTGACCCTGGGTCAGAGTTACGCTGACGTGTTCGTATGGCATATTAATATTATTTTAATCTAAATTTAGAAATCTTAAAAATCTTCGATTTTAAAGTTACATTTTTTCGACAGGAGCGTCGATGACTCTCATTCTGCCACTGATGCCTTCCAAGATCATTGTTCTATCGCTGAGAATCACCGCGATTGCCCTAGCTGCTCCAGCTGTGTTAATTCTGGCTTTGAAATGGATATCAACGACGGATTGTTTCACCAAATCAAGATGTTCCAGGGAAAAATAATAGATAGGATAAAGAGTATTAAAATCTAACTGTGATATTTGCAATCCAGTATCGATATTTTGATCACGACCCATGAAACACAATAATCGATGATATGCGCGGGCCGTAGAATAGCTCTCAAAATCAATCGATATTTTCTCGGATGGCTCTTGTTGCCCGTTTAATCCTTAGTGATACGTTTGTTGCTGCGAAATTATCGAATATCATGTGACTGCCAGTTTGAACATATCTATTTGCTTTTTGAAGAGCCACGAAGATGTGTCTAGGCGCCGAGACACCTTGTTGTGACGCAATTCGCCAGGTAAATATTCCGTTAATATTAACATCGATAGAGTCGGTTGTGGTTGTTAACCAGGACATAACAGACTTACCACCTTGATTCATGAATGACAATAATTTTTCCTCCTCAAGCATCGACGGAACTATCGCTGGCATCCACAAGGTAAATTTAGTTAGTAATATTTTGCCTCGATCACCATCCACACCTACTTCTCGCCAGATGGCTCTGTCATTGCCTGTGTCGTCTCGAACGAAAGAGATCGTATGTTTCGCTCCGTAAATGACTTTCCTGAAGTCTCTACAAAATCCAAAAATATGAGATAGCGGAATTGCACAGGAAAATCTTCGATCATTTCCCTTTAACATTTTTCTCCGTGTGGCAAATCCAATGTTGTAATTGTTATTGGTGTCAATAATCATATTTTCGATATTTGCAACTGCAACAGGAGGATCAGCGCGATTATTCGGTTGTCTGAAAACATATTGGAAATGATCAGCGTGATCAGAATTATCCTTGGCAAACATCATGCTAGGACCGGCTGATCTGGTAAAATCATCCGAGTATCTAGCTAGGCCTATAATCGTCGTTGCTATATCAACGTTGCCCGTAATTGACTCGATTTCTCTTCCATCGATCATGTAAGTGGCGCTCTTGAATAATGCCATGATGCCGTTGTTGACGAATCCGACTTTAAAATCTGCGTCATAGCTGGTATTATCCGCCTTATGAATTTCCCCAACAAATTCGATATACGCCTCAGATGGAAGAAAATATCTCGTTGTATCGTGAACTAGAATTTCAACGCGATTAGTTGCATTTGGTGTCACTGTGTCGTACGAGAAATACTGGAAATCACGCACGGATGTGTCTCTACCTACAGGCTCGTCCATGTCGAACACTTCGTTTGACACTTGTGCGAACATTTATTATTAAGGATTTCATCTAAAACGAAGACCACTGCCTGATATGAAACTTGTGTTCGCGACTTCATTTACTAGATTTGTGTTAGCAACTTCCTGTGCTAGCTCATTTATTTTTTTATTTGCTGCGTCGTTTATGGCTTTACTGACCTCGTGGGGCATTTCACTGGTGCTAGGTAATTTGACGGGTTGCTTTTTTTTACGCATTAAATTTGATATTTTACCTTTGACAACATCGAAGCCTTTGCTGGCCAAATTACCAATACCAGAAATGACAGTCTCGCCAATCTTTCCTATTGCCTTTGATGCAATTTGCTTAGCTGCGGGTCCGATTTTAGGGACTACCCGCGTGACGAGGCTTTTAACGATGTCGCCGAATCCATTGCCGTGAATATATTTATATACAGGCAATCGAGAGTTAGCTATGCGGACCTGTCTAGGTCTGCGTTGATGTTTGTGAACAATCATGTTATTTCAATTGTGTTGTTTTAATCGATGAGTTCGTCAACGAGCTCCTTGTAAATGTAGGAATTGATAACACCGCCGCGAAACAATCGCTGACAAATATCTGAGGCCTCGTTGATAATTTCAGAAGAATTATTTCCAGCTCGCTTTCCTCCGATTAATATTTCAAGGCGAGATACATCGTTGACAACGCTGTCAGGGCAAATAGTATATCCGCTTCCTGTTTTTGGTTCTGGCGATGAATCACCAAGCAACGATGTTAATATGTCTTCCTCTTCTTCTTCTTCTTTTGGTTCCTTCGGTTTTTCTGTTTCTTTTATTTTTTCTAGAAAATTTTGGTAATCCGGATCACCAAGATCAACGCGTTTTTTAACTGAAGCAAAATATACCGCGGGAATCCAATTTTCTTCGGTATATTTACCAACGTTTTTTGGATGTAAATATCTATCACTTTCTTTGAAACCATATTTGGCAAGGTTGATTAGATTATCCTCGCTCTTTCTGATATGCTCGAGAGTATCTTTTGTAAAATATACATAAGGCGAAGTTCCTGCGATGCTGACTCTCTTTGTTGTAGGAAATTCTGAAGATGTGTCGGTAGATTTTATTTGTTTTGGTATTGCACCTAATTCCTGCGGTTGTGGTCCTATCGATTTTCTTATGTTGAATAAATGCCTCGCATTTGCGGCTCCTAAAAAACGAGAATAAATAGGATCCGATTTCATCGCCCGGGGGGAATTAACTCTAGCTCGGTATATATTATTATACCAAATGTCTCGCGATTTAATTTTTTTCAATCCGTCTTCTGTTAAAAAACTCGCCCTACTGTTAAAAGAATCTTCCGCAAACGCACCAAGTGCATCAATATTATCACCAAACAAATCAGATTGTTTCGTCATTGTGCTTCAACCACCATCAGTAAATTTTTCTTTTATTACATCTCGAGGTTCTCTTCCCTGACTATCCTCCTCTTCTTCTTCTTCTACTTGCTGTGGTTGTTCTTGTGGCGCTTGTGCTTGTGCTTGTACTTGCTGCAATTGTTCTTGCCGCGCTTGTGCTTGTGCTTGTGCTTGGCGAATTTGGTCCAGTCGATCTGGCACTATTCGAGTGTGTTCCTCAATGTCTCTCAACACAGGAAGAATTCCACGTTTCTTGATGCCCGGATCTTTCACGTCACCAAGAAAAACTTTTTCGGTTGTTTCGGTAACTGGCCTTAACAATTGTGATGATAAATCGGTAAGATGAAATTTTGCGTCTTCGTAATCACGAACTTTTTTCTTAAATAATTCTTTTGCCGGGATAAGTTTCTTTACTGCCGCTAATTGTTCTCGCGCTAATCTAGCAGAATGAGGCTCTCCAACTGTGCTAGTTTTCTGACTCATATTATTTTCAAGTATATTATTTTAATGCGACGTAAAATTGGCCAAAGCAGCCCCACCATGCAACAAAAAAATTAACACAAAAAATTATTCCCTGACATTTATTTTTCCTGTCTCGAACGATATATTAACTAACACACCCGGCGCGACCAACCGATGCACCCGGTCTGAAATGCATGAAAATTGATCTCCGTAGAAGGCTTTATTTTTTATTTCTGACGCTTCTACGGAGAAAGTTCGCGTAGGAAGGTTTATTTGGTCTGGAAACGATGGTCTGTTAAACTTCCCTTAACGAGGATTTATTTTTCTGTCTCGGATGCTATATTTTATGACACACCTGGTATATACACCTGATGCACTCGGTCTGAAATACACGAAAATTAGCTCCCGTAGAAGTCTTTATTTCTGCTTTCTGAGGCTTCTACGGAGAAAGTTCGCGTAGGAAGCTTTATTTTGGCTGGACGCACTGGTCTGTTCAACTTCCCTGCTGCTGCTATCAAACACGTCTTCCGATAACACAAATATACAATTTTAAAAAGCCTATCTCTCGATAACCATAAGAACGAAGTTAAACAATATTGACAGAAAAACACAATCACATACAGCACTTTCAAATGTATTTCAATTATGCCGCCCCTCTTCAAATTTGATAGAATCCACTTCTGATAACCTTCCCATCATTTCTATCCACAAAACTTATATGCCTACCATATCGGCTTAAAAAAACCGCACATATCCATTACGGTATGACTTACAAATTAAAACAATACATGATTAATCCGACGACTGTTAGAAAAATCAAGATTATAATATTATCATCATGTTTATGAAGAATCTAGTCAAAATTGTGACCATGATTATTGTTGGGTTGTCTTATCTTTTACATTATCAATATTTCACATTTTTCAATATTCACTTAGATAGTAAGAGATGGCTACTTCAAAAAACTGTGTTGTATCACATAATTGAAATATTATGGTTGGATTGCATGCTTCTACCAATAACCCTATTACTGATATTAATGTTAGTTGTCATCGCTGCAGAGATACTATTATTTTTGTGTTAGCAAATAGCTTTCATAAAGTCAGACTATATTATTGTCTTCTAGTACTGGAAATGGTATATGCATTTCAAAAGATTACTGTGGTAAATAAATGCAGATTATACATCTTAGAATATCGAATATACCTTCATAAGAATACGAATACGAACAATTTATTCAATAATTTTGGCCATAAGTCCATATCGCAAAATAAAAGGCTAGCATATGAAACGTGCTCTATAATGTACATAAATTAAATTAATAATTACATCATACGTGCACATACATAATTTGATATAAAAAGTCAATCTAAGGTTGTGTAAACTTGTCACTACCTCTAAGTATACCATTCGCCATTCGTATGAGTTATCAAAGGTTTTCTCACAAGAAAATCCACATTGATATAATAAGAAACATTTATCATGTTTAATACGTTACTATGACTCACGAGGGATATATATGTTTGTATAGATGTATAAAGATTTTTTTAAAAAAAAAGACTTCATTAAGTATCTCTTTCTGAGATGGTCGTAAGCTGGAGGAATACAAACGAAATGGAATTCATAGCCTACCAAACAGACATTTATTTACGGCATATGATACACTATCTACAATTTATTTCATTCCATGTATGCCTACCTGTCTCTACGTTCAGCATATTGTTCAGACCATCTGCATTTCCCATTTATCAAGTAATTTATGAAATAAATATGGCAAGGTACACAGTTTGCAGGTTCAAAGTTATGTAAATTGCTAATATTAGTTTGCATCCTTTTTGAGAGAAACATTTGTTTCGTCTGGAAGTGTATTTTTTGACCAGTATAACCAAACCCGAAGAGAAATAACATGTCATTATCTTATGATGTCAAGTTAATACGGCAGGCTTCATTTTATAGTTTTAACATTGGTGTTGTTATTCTTACAACCATCAGTCAGTATTGAATGCACCGTAAACGTTACGAAGTACGAAGTATATATATTCGGCAGTTCCCAAAAGCACTCGCATTACTAAATAATGTTGCAAAATATGTATTGCACATCTTGAATATCGCTACTAAATTAATATCCCCAAAATGCCGAACCCACTAGAAACAATTATTTGTATCACATAACACAAAAATTAAAAATATCCTCTACACTAACACAGAAAAGTAGTTTTTGAAAACTCAAAATTACCGTGGATGCTATAATTGCCTGAGCCGCTGGAATCTGCTTTGCTTTTGTCTCAACCTATTTTGGGTAGAAACATATACCCATACATTTGTTGACATCCACACATTCAATATGACGTGGGAAAACTCCAACAAACCTCCTTTTGTTCAAGATATCTCGTTCCTGAAAACAAGGATTTAAGTTTCATCGAGATTGATTATAATACACGTTATATCATATAAATGACATTTATTTGTTGGTGCACAGATAGCAATACTATAATAGTAAAGTGCTGCAAATATGTAATCAATGTATTCTGAGACAAATACAACGCGATAAAAAAGACCCCCCCCCCCCATAAAAACATGATATCGCTATACCCAGTTAAAGAAGACCATGAGAACATATGAAAATCGTAATGTTAGAGTGGGGTGGTTATGGATGTGTCGGTGTTGTGGCTCATCATGCATAAATTATGATAATCGTAATTTAGAACTGTATAAATCGTTTGAATACCTGAAATATTTTTTTTGTAATAACTTATGAACATGTCATTATCACTTTATGAACATATATTAAAGGTTTAATAATGTTTCTGATTTCAACAAGTTTAATAATGTGCTTGCGTTTGCCTTAGTATTTTTGTCGGTTTTTTAAAAACTATTCTCATACTTAAAATATGTCCAACAAAGAGTATCGCAAGATCATAGCTGCTGTTTCAAGGCATCATGAGTTATTGTCCTTGACTAGCGAAGACTGCGCACCTTAAAATACCATACAACACTCAGTTACACCATTCATTGCGTTTGGTTTGTGACTGATATAATACGTTTGACGCGTTATATTTAGTTATCTATTTTTTCCAGCAAACTAGAAACATCATTATAATGAATATTTATATAAAAAATGACTTCTGATGCATAAGCGTACGCGAGATTTGGACAGTTTATACCAGTATACCTTTATCTTAACCTCCGTTATTGCGATAAATAAATAAACTAAAAAGTATCGCCAATGTTTACCAAGCCAAAACCAAAGAAATGTATTGTTATAAATATGAAATCCAGCATTTGGATAAAACATAGTTTTTGCCTTTTATAAGATAACAATTCTGATTTTATTTCGAAGATCATCATAGGACACGACAAAGTCAACTCAACAGAAGCTTTTACCTTCAATGCCTAAAATAGAGAAAGGTCCTATGAATTTTTGTATTGAATATTTCCTGTTGACAATAATTTATGCATAATTTACAATGGATGTTCACAATATAAAACATGTGAATAATTACTGGACACAAGTCTGGTCAGGACGAAATTTTGAAAAGGCAAAATATTTGTATAAAATGTGCCTTTTACGAATCAATTGACGATAAACATCCAGTCTATTCAAGAATGCGTCTTTTTGTATAACGCGCATTAATCATTATTATTAACTCTCAAAATGGGAGTGTGAGCGTAATGGGATTTTCATATAGATTAAACAACACATCTTTCGAGGTATTCAGTTCGTATTCTATCATGAGAATAAATTATTATTCTTTAATAAAACTACTTTATAATTTTCACACAAATTATCACAAAGGAATTTTTTGTATTAGCATTTGTAAGATTCATGTGACCAAACTTATCAGGGCAAAGCGAAAAGGCATGACTTTGGGGGGGGGGGACCTCTATTAAGACCCAATTTTGCGAAACGGGGGCTAAGATAATGTTGTTTTTTAGACATATAATGTTGACTCCAAAGCCCAATTCGAGCCTGTATATAAGCCCGGTACTATCCATGAATAGGGAAACCGATCAATTGGTGGTGTCGACCTTAAAGAGACCCCTCAATCAAGGCTCCATTGCACAATCTGTACCGTGATTTTAGAGACACCCATTTCTGATCTCTGGAACACATAACGACCTAATAATCTGATAGTTGTATCCACAAAAATGTACGTGATTCACTTCAGTGTAAATTATTTGAGCTTCACAAATAAATAATTTCAATGCTGCCAGTTCCGCTGTATTATCGCCCTGCAGATACCCGTCGACGATATATACACGTTGATATTCCTGGAACGGATACACAGCATCGACTCGTTTTTAATGATATCATCGAGGTTCTAGTAGATCCTATACAGCAGGCGCTGTCGCAACAACCATCGAGGAATTGCAAATTGCCGTGGATTTTAGGGTTTGCGTTAACGATTCATTCGTCTCAGTGGCTAGCAATCTCAGATTCTGACATTTTGACTGCCCAGAATTGCATCCAATGGTCAAATGTAATTTATCTGGCTGTTTCGCATTTCGTAAAAATATATCAGCTGTGAAGAATTGTCCACCTTACGGAGGCGGTGGCGACGCCGTCAAAAACACCTGCTATATGAGCTATATCAACAACCAACGCGGTGAAGAAAACATTAGCTGTACGACAATGTTCCGTGGACAGAATCGATAGTAGTCTCTGCCACACACGCAAACATGTCGCTGACATGTCTTGAATGTAACAGACGTAGGGAGCTACTGACCTTAGGCCGACTCCCTGCTAGCGTTTCCAACGCCGAATTCAACCTAGTGGTAACTGTATATTTTCAGGAATTACCTGCAATTATTCACGGACAAATAAACGTTGAGGAGCTGTTGACTCTAGTCTGAATATTTGCATGCTGGCGAGTAGATCTTACCATGCTGGAAATATTATGTGTGGTTACACTCCAGACGTGATCAGTTGTTCTTGCTGGACCACACTCAAGTTCACTAGGTTCATATATATATATATATATATATATATATATATATATATATATATATATATATATATATATATATAACTGACTGCTACGTCACTGTCGAGCACTGGATGTTGTAATTGATTTCCTGGTGATTTTCGTCGTACTATGTGTTTTTCGCAATTGCCTATGTGGGTTTCATGTTCATTTCACGAGTGACTTCATGGTTCAACGCGACCACCACGTGATGAATTCTCGCAATCCTTTCATGACATCTGACCTTGCTCAGTACTTCCAGCGCGTACTGACGTCCAAATAATTGATCAGCAAGTGTTCTATTCAATCATGCAACGATTGCCTGATCACGATGTTACGCGGTGTGTCCACGTTTGATTTTAATCTTTATATTGTGGCATCAGCGCCATTAATGCAAGATAAATTATTTGCCAGTATTAGCCTTTAGAAAATCTGGCCATCGCAGACCGCCACGTTGATAAATTGTTTCAAACAAGGTTGCGACTTCAGTTGCTGTTTTAGTCAATAGAGGTTCATCTTCTTTGTATCTACTTGCAATGTCGACGACAGTCAACCCGTATTTGTATGTACGACGTTTGCGTGATGTGATAATGACTTCATGTATTAAAACAAGATGTTATCAGCCGGTTCGCTAGTGATTCTCATATGCTTTATTCTTTATCGACTTCATTGTGTGAATCAACTTGACATCCGAGATATATCGTTGTTGCAGGTCTTTGTTGTTATACGCTATTTCATGATTATGGTACCTTTGATCAGTAGGAATTACCGGAAATTCATCTGGTTTGATTTTTTTTTCATCCGGTCTCATATCAAATAAGGTTTCCGGTGTGCAATAATTATGTCAGAGAAGATGAGTTTCCCCTGGATAATTAGCCTATGGCGTTCCTGGTAATTTTCCTAGTGTTGGGGCAATATCAGGCCATAGATCGCAGAGCGATCCGACGCCAAAGATTACAATTTTGTTTATGTCTCATCTCACAAACTTAACCCGGTTGTATTCGTGACCGTCTTGCGTCGAGCACAATATAAACTCATGATTATTAATAATCCTATATTTGTAGATTATGAACGTGTTTGAATATTCAGCTACACGCGAGCAAGCACCGGTCAAGCATAAGCCAGTGTTAACATGATTTGGGTCGTATACAACCCAATTGTTGCTGAACCTGATAATGAGGTGGCTCAAAGTGGACTAACTTTATTTAGTAGCGCCACCATTTAATGACCAACAATGCTTTAATGTTCTTAAGGAATTCGGTGGATCGGCAGCGATTTTGGAAAAGAACGATGTTATTGAATTTATCACTGACAACGATGATGGGTCGCACTTTGAGGATCTTAACGGGAATATCAACAATCTAGAGGCTTACGATATCATGCTTGACAAAAATGTAAATCCAATCAGAATATTTTCAAACATCAAAACACAGATATTATTTTCGTTGCACAAATGTAACCTCAAATACGAAACGTGATCAGGGATAACTACTGTTTTGGTCATTTTTAACGATGTTGACACACAGGCTGTGAAATATTCATCAAACTTAGTGCCCGGTCACATGGACATAAATAACTTCAAAAAATTCTTACAAGTGCTCAGAAATCCCCGCATAGATTCATTGCAATACGTTTACACGATCCAGAACATACTATAGATTGGTCTTGATACAATCTGTTATGAAAGAAATACACTTACTGTTTAATGAACCAGGATAATATTAATGAGATTATCTCTGAGAGTGAGCAATTATAACAAGATGGTCTCGCGGTTCACCTTGATGTTGAAAAATATCAACGATGATTTTGAGATGATACAGCAGCGACGGGAAGAGGGTAGATATACACTAGCGGCATAATAGATTTATCAAATTACTCCAGCGCGAAATGGAATTGCCATTGGCGGATTTACACGAACAACATGAAATAGCTAAATGTGTTCCAATGGCAAGCACCAATGAGAAAATATGATCAGAGCTGTCTCAACAATATGAAACCTGTGCGAGAGTACGTGCGCATGCGAGCTAAAATATATTGTGTTAAAACCGAGTTGCGATTCTAAATCCACCAAGGCAGAATAGCAGCGTCACCAGTACCAATACACAATTTTTTTATTATTTATTTATTCTTCTTTTCTTATTGATATGCGCTATTTAATCTTTCTCGCGGCCTGTCACTTACATACAAAGTAATAGTCAAGTCTTCGCCGTGAGTATCTAATACCGTCTTGGGCGCTTAGACGGAAACATATTCGTGACAACGACGGATTGTGATATCGTACATTAACAGGATTAACAGGCACCGACACAATCAAATAACCCAGTTGGACCCCTGGGGAGAAAGCTGTAAAAGCTGTAAAAAAACATACCCCTGCTAGTCCTGCCCTTGATATGCGTGCCGATACGCGTTATAGCTATCGTTAATTGCGTTACAGATTCGATTTACATAAATCAAATATCTTTAACCGCCAATGCTGATCCTGAATAAACAACATCATATGGATCAACTCCGGCGAGACGCAAATTATCAGCATATTCATCTCGTGTTGCATACGCTGACAGATCAATTTCACCCTGTGCCATGGGTTTAGCAGATCTTCCGTAAATAAATACAGTTATAAACTAGTAAACTGTTTAAAACCATGGTCTTATACTCATGCACGACTTTGTGGGGCGTGGCTGATGACATTGACACGGCGTTAAGTACAGCAAGTACTTCTGGAAAACTTATTGTTGAATCTGTTAATGTCTATGTTGCAAAGTTTGCTAGTATTACTTTAACAGCAGCTCCAACATTACCTCGCCAGATTGCATCATTGTCAGTGGACTTTCGAAATTACTAAACCGTATGTTTGGCCCCAAAGATGTCTTTTCTAACATGTCTGCAGAATCTGAAAATATTTTACAGAGGTATCACACAGCTGAATCTACCTTGAGAATCAATTTGAGATCGTCGTGCTGCAAATCCCATGTTAAATGCTGAATTGCTGCCATGGACATCCGGGGCAAGGTCGGCGTCAGCGTTGTTGGCATGGTTTCGTGTTCGTCTCATCTTATAATGTCTATTGTCAGTATGGTCTGTAATGTTCTTTGAGAACATTATTGACGGACCAGCAGACCTTGATTAATCATCGGAATGTCTTGCAAGGGTGAATACCATTTTAACAGCATCAGCTTCATTGTCATATACCTCGATTTGTCTAGTATAAATCATATACAAAGCACATTTAAATAATGGCATGATAACTATAATAACGAATACGCTTTTTGTCGTCTTCGGCGTTTGTCATAAACGGCCCATCACCTATTTATTTCAACCGCTCATTTTCAGCGTGGTTTACTATTTTGCTGACATTTGCTTGCACCACTTCGGTGCTGGGCAGATTTATTGAATTTCTTCAATTGAAATGCTTCGCATTCTGATGTGGTGTTCGTCGTACTAATCTTGCTAACCTGTCTTTGATCGCCGAAAATACTTTACCAGCAGCACCACCAACACTGCCATTACCCTTATCACGAACAACTTCGATCACTCTCACACCAAAATTGTTTTGCTATTGTGATAGCTTTTGGGGCTATCCTTCTAAATAATCTTGTCAAGTCCATCTCCTTAGATTTCATGATAAACCGGTACTCACAAATTTATCTCCCTGATGTTTTTAAGTCCACGTTAGACATTACGTCTAATCATGTTATTTTGTTATCATCGATATAAATGATCACTCACTGTATTAATCGTCAGTAATTTCATCGATCAGTGACCGATAAACGCAGCTATCCATTATGCCACCGGTAAATAAAAGCTGACAAATAGCATCTGAAAAACTATTGCCGGCCGGTATTCCACCAATCAGAATTTCTAGTCTATCAGCATTAGCGAGGATATTAGTTGGACAAAGTTTTATCTTGAATCACTGGGGCGGTTGTTTTTTTTATACGACGCCGATCGCGAGTGACAAGGTCACTTTCATTTGCATCTTCTTCCTCAATGCATGGTTATGTGAATGGTGAATGATGCATTTTCTGGCGATACTATATCTCGCGGTAATGGCGCTTTTCTGGTTGCTTTCACCTGTTTCTCAAATTCTTTGAACTCATCTTTATATTTATCGCTGATTTGACCTATACCATGGTAGTTTCGAAACACAAAACGAGTCCAGTTTTACTTTTTTTTAAATCATCAGTCTCTTGATCTAATAGGTCACGACGAGATGGATATCATGCTGCAGCAACAGTTAAATAGTTTTCTCGAAGTATTTTCTGACCTTCTTTGATAAATTAGGCAGATTTTTTTTTAACAGGTTCTGGTTCTAGTGCAACACGATCCCTTACATCACCGATCTCAGTAAGGGCTTGATCGATACCCTCTAGCCATGCTGTATTTCTTGCTCTAATTGTGGTCTAACAGCAGCGTTTCAGCTTGAAGATCTCGGAGAATTTTCATTTCTTTTAATTCTGTATGCAATTTTTCCAGTTGATTGAGCGTTTTGTACCAACGACGGAAGAAGATCTGTATTGGCCTTTATGACTGATTTAAATAAATGTTCTGTACCTTCTGTAAATTCCGCTTGAGCTTTCTGACGCTTATATTGTTGTTGTTTGACAGAATCACGGAATAGAATATATTTCTTAATTACATCTAGTCGTTAGTCGAGCTCATTTAGCTGTATGAGATTCGATAGTAAGAGCCGAATCACTCATTATAAATATTACAACGGTTTAATTACAGAGCACAGGTCAGCTGACATAAAAGATTTTAGTATATTCAACATCTATCAATATGGTCAAAGTTATTTCCTTTTTCTATTTGCATAAAAGCCTCAGATTAATAACTCAGCATTACGAGAGATAAAATCAACAATCTTGCAAAACCTGGATAGTGCCAGATTTACACACAAGCCTCAGATTGGCCTTTGGATAAGCAATGAGTTAACATTGCTCAGCGAAACATAGCATTTATTTTAGCCCCCATTTTTCACTTTGCTGATGGTCTATCTCCCGCTTCCTTGGCTCCGAATAAAATACTTTTTTTATGCCTGGGCGTGTTTATCTTGGGAAAAATCAATCAGATAATCCGACCAAGTAATTTAAAAGCGAAACAGATCTTCAATAGCATCAACTCTAACTACCTGTCAAATAATTTTTCTCGAAGTATGTCCTTGGCTTAACACGAAGTAAGCACAATGAGTTGAATTTAAACAAAAAGTAGTAACACAATATAATTTGCATCAACAGTTGTTCTGGTTTAGAACTATTCAATAACATACGTTGATATGAAGGACAGGCCTTAACTACAGTTATAAGGTAGTGCGATTTTTCTCCCTTTGAAAAATACTGTCCTTGGGCACACTTGAAAATGACAACAGCGAACGTTTTAAAATACCGTTCCAGAGTGATACACAATATTAATTTATATATGATTTCAGCTCTCTATGTTTAAGTGGGCGTATATGTGCCTGTGCGTACACACATACACAAACACACACACTCACAATATATATATATATATATATATATATATATATATATATATATATATATATATATATATATATACATATATATATATATATATATATATATATATATATATATATATATATATATATATATATATATATATATATGCATACATAAATGAGTCAATGCTTAATGTTAAAGTTGTGGCTGCACTTCTTCGTTTGGAGCTGGTTTCAATTACAAGGTGTGTAAATGGAATGAAATCCATTTCATAACAGAATAATGTAGTATCTAATATCGTTCAATAATGGTGGATTTCCAAAGAACTTAAAGGAAACGTTCCTTCAGGGATCAACTTTTATTCTGACATAAGTAAATGTTTGTTGTTTTACAAGTTTTCAAAGGAACATATCATGATACCATGTATTACTTGCTGAAGTTCCAGGCCACATCGCTATATATAAAGCAGGTGTACTTACAAAACTTGTGAAGTTCATTGAATCGAAACTGTCCCCAGCGATAAATATTGCTTTTAGCCGGTAATATAAAAAGAACTCATGCACAGCAAGCCGAACGTAAACCTAAACACAACTCTGCCATCTTCATGTTTCTGTAAGTTGCCATATTACATCCCTCCCCCCCCCCCCCCGCTGATCGGGGAGCTTTATGTTTCACCGTTACCATCTTATCGTTTTAATTTCAACTATTTTAGTTTTGATATCGCTGGTCGATATGAGACTCTTTATAATTTTTAAACGATTATACATATAACATTTTGTATGGCGCTAAATAGCCTAACGGTGCTGATACGCCGTTAAAATACAATCAGTCAATCAATCAATCAATCAACCATACTACATTTGATACATGCAACCTTAAGTGTCTTAAATTTGGCATTGTAATATATTTATGAGGTGCATGATTCCCTATCAACATGACAATAATAAGCCACGATTTGTTTCGACAGTGATTTTTCAGATCGCTGCAGATTGATATTTACACATAGTAAATGCTTAGCGGATATTACATTGTGCTATAACATTTCATACACAATGTGGAGCTGAGTAAATTTCTTTCGAAGGAGTAAAGATGAACTGATTTAGAAGACAAATCCGACACTCAAGGCATTTGATTAAACATTTGTTCAACATGAAATTGTCATCTTTTTACAGGTTATAATAAGAAGCGTGTAAAAGCATTGATTAGTATTGAATCGATATCGTGGAATGAAATGGAAATCATGTTAAGACTTACCAAATGATTGTATATTATATTAAGAAAAACTGGATGAATATAATGGAGCGGCCAATACTATAAACAACTGAGATTAAACATACACGTAATTGACTGCATACGTAATCTGCTCATTTCTATATAAATTTTGTGGTTTGCTTCGCATGATCGTGTACACGATCGTGTAAAAGAAATTAGTTTTGTATATTGTGGAAAACTGACCTTCATGTTCAGCTTTTCTATTTAGCTTTCTGATAGCGTCACCTTATGTTTAAACCATTTACGATTACTGTTGAACATTACATGCTCTATGTGTAGTTAGTTAAAAGGGCTCTACTTATATCGGAATGTAGTCTTGTCTTCTAAATCAGTTTGTGCTGAACAATATCTCTAAACGTTAATATATTTAAGTGGATTTATTAACATAAAGTATTACGATGTTTCTATTCACACACCTTATTTTCATCAATATTAAATGAAACTTGTCATCGAACTAATCAATGTTTTCTGCACATACCATGATTTTACTAACAAACACCATGGGTTCATTAGATGAGAATATTTCACCCCTTATATTACACTTATATGTGTGATCATTGACTGTATATATTTCTACTTTCACACCTTCTCAGACTAAAACTCTCAATATGGCAAACTATTGTGCATGCGTCGGGCAAACAAGATATCTCACCAAGGAGGACGCAATTCAAGGGAAACAGCTCGTTATTGTATTGGAAACAGTCACGGAACTAATTGTCTCCCCTGATATTTGCAATCATATAACTCCAGTTATAATAATCTGCTGAACTTCTAAATATTTGCCGTTAGAACATGAAGAAAGATAACAAAAACGCGTAAACAGGTACACTTCATATACCTTTGTATATTTAAACACCATGCGCATATAGATGAGCTAACCTGCTATCCGTATCTAATGATTGAATATATCCATTGTTTACAAATATATCCATTGTTCACTAAGACGGCCTGAGTTGTAGAAAATGTGTCATCGATAATACCTGATTTGTTTTCAAAAGTACAATATAAAGAATTGAAATTACACTGTCAAAGGATTAGAACATAGTAATATCCTCAAACAATTCCAGAAACAACTCCATGAAATATTAATAGGCAATTTAACCTTCAAAACTTCCATACGTATGTTATCGACTTTATAATGCAAGATCATGACAAACATGTCATGCACATGATATCGTTATTGTCATGCTTCATTTTCTATAACAATTGCTGGCTCTTAAAATGCTCAATTTAATGCAAAGGTGATGTAAAGTTATTAAAGTTATCCACAACTTTGTAATGTAAATACAGATTTAACATTTCAACATACTTTCCCTTGATCTACAGTCTTCGGCTTATTCAGCCACAATATATCCTGCGAAAGGACTTTCAATTTGTCTCAAAATGTTAAGATGACCATGTATTATGTATTTTGTTACTTATATGGCTAGCATAGAGATTTATGTTCAAATATGTGTGTTTTATTTCTGAAGAAAACAAAAAGGTTTTCCACGAATAAGTCACAGTGGTTTATTTTGTATACCTCTGAAACTACTCGTGTATGTATGCTTGTGCATACGTACATGTGTATCTGTGTGTGTGTGTGAAAGAGAGCGAGAGAAAGACGGCAATGCATACATTTCTGCAACTTTCCTGTAAACTCGTGATTTGCCTATATACGGAAATAACGTTGAGGCAACGTTGCATAAACATTATACATTCAAATACTAGTTATTGTTGTAAAGTTCAAAAATATCGGAAATTCTAAACAGCTCGTGTAGGCAATAAATAGCGTGAATACTTCTAGTATCGTCTATATTTTTATAACGTTATGCTGATGTTGTGTTAAAGGTATATATGTGGTACGGAACCGTCAATGGTTCTAATTTTGACCAGGGGTTTATTCAAACTAAATACCTGATTGAAATTTGCATTTTGTATCAGAAAAAAATTGTAGTACTTAACTTGTATTGTTCTCAAACATGTACAATGGTTCCTGACTTGTAAAGGTTTACAAAACAGTCAGCTTACGATTGTAACTCTTCTTGTACAGGCTTGGCATATATTAATTAATCTGTAATTGACATCTATATTTACTGAATTTAACGTTTATACTATGATATTGAGGTTATGTTCTATCGATTGGGCTAACGAAGCTATTGTTGCACATGTAAACACCATGGCATGTAGCGTCATTTGCAAGCAAAGAACGTACCTGCAAAATTGCCCTGTGCGCAGAATAATTGGAATTCATGGCGAACGTATTAACCCATATATGTTTCATATAGATATATGTGTGCATGTAAATAAATTATAAGGATAAGCTGAATAAGGGCATTTTTGCGCATTAAATGAAGATGATAATATCATTAAAAGCTGCCTTGATTGAAAAGAAGCTGAATACGGGTTTTTTCACACATTAAATGGGCGTGAGGGGGTGGGGGGTGAGACTATCGTTAAAAGCTGCCTTGATTGAAATAATTTTGAAATGCCCATGCGCGTAGGATGACGGTTGTAAGATTGATCGTTCTTTACCAGTACAAATAAAATGTTAGTGTAGTAATATAAAAGGAAATTAAGTAAACAAAATATATGGGAATTTTTGTTAAATGTTTGGACATGTATACAAATCCTGACACGTATAAATTTAAAATAGAAAATGTACACTTTAAAAAATATTTCTGTTTTGTTAAATATAAATATTAATAAGCATATTAATACAACAAAAAATATAGACCTATATAATAAATATAATACAATAAATGAATCAAAATATATATAATTATATATTCAGAACTAAAAGAAAATTAATTTTATAATAATATTTAATAAATATGTATATATCAGAATTATTATATTATTTTACAACTAATCCTTTTCATGAAATGATGATTGCCAAATGATAATAGTGAAAGTGATACAATTTAAGAGACGTAATGGTGGTAGCATTAATTTCAAAGAAAGGCATATCAAGTAACATGTTTCAGAGAAATAAAATAATTATGTACTGGAACTTTCAGTTGGTTTATATGAATCAACTAACTATACAGTATTTACTACTTCCCAAATGTACTTCCACCAATACATAATTGATTCGTATAATGTTTTCATGTATAATGTTAGAAACTCTCGCGCCGGATTTGTTTGGGTATTTTGTTTTAGCGTTCGTTGAAAATTAATCAAGGTGCATGCTGTAAATATTATTCTAAGGCAACGAAGGTCAGTATCTGCCTTCAATATTTATCAATAGGAATTACCACATCAGATCAGTTGCAACATGCATGATTAGACAGGTAGGCGATAATTCAACGATTACCAGTCACTTTTATTGTTAGCCAAAATATGCATTATTAATAATGATCTCGTAAAACGACATTCATGGTATCCCAAATCTTTAACAGCTTCAGACTCAGTGAACTTTTGAAGCGTGATATAGAATCAACATGAACAGTTAGCGCTCGTAAGGAAACTCATAGCATATTCCCAAGAGCAAGCGAAACTGCACACAAATGAGAGAATATTTACAGAAGAGAGTATATTAATCCCTAACTCCGCAAGAAGATAGTACTGCAAGGCTTTTTTAAATCTCCAAATACATAATAGTTCTCCTGTTTGTAAACGTTTACAAATTTGAACCATAATATTCAACATTCATTTGTCTTATATTAATTTAAGATTTTATATATTGTGCCACTCCAATTAGGTATTGGAGAGAAAGCCGTCAAAGACTGAACAAATAAGTATTTTTGCAGCCACTTGTCAAGAACGATTGACTTTGGAAAAGTGACTTGTCCTGGCCACTTTTATTCTTATGCTGTTGTTCTAGGTAATAGCTGCTTTATTTCTCAGTGCATTATATATATATATGTTTGGTATGTCAACCAACAATATAACCGCCTAACCAAAATATTACATTTTTTGTCGGCATGCTGATCCAAAATAGTGTGTGTAGTACATTCTCAAACTGCATCAGATATGCAACGAAGAAATGTGATACATTCCTGTAGATTGGACCCTGCTGAAACCAAAATATCTTCCTGTCAGTCACTTGGCCATATTGTATTTGTTTCTTTTGATGTTTACCAAAAATGAGTTGTAATACCTTGAAGTTCTAAAAGGAAATTAAATTCTGCCTCATTATACAGTAAAAGATATGTATCAAAACCCGGCCGAGATTGTAGATGGTTGAAATTTTAAACTGCCTAAACCATCAAATAAAATGTATCTCGACGGGACAACGTTATTATTCAATTCCCAGAAACTGTCGTATGAGATCGCGATGATTTCCTCTGAGATATGGAACATTTGCTTTAACATCACCAAGAGCAATGACGTGTTTGTATATGTTCACATCGGCCATACCACATACAATATATTCACGATTTCGTTTGGCGGTTATAACACCACCGATATTGCCGTTGAAATTTCCGGGATGATGACTGACAACGGAGATGTCGCCGCGAATATCAAAGAGGAGACGAATTACTAGACTGTACGCACTCGTTGAACCTTGCTAGAAAATACTCGGTGAGATTTGACTTGTCCAATTCGACTCGCTCTGAATTTGGGTTTAAGGATTCCTTCCTTTTGGACATCAATGTCGTGTACAAAAGGGCCTCCCGATTAATATTACCTACGTATGCAGTTTAGTGCTTAACTGCTCGATAGCCCATGGGTAGTTATAGCTCGTCGGGTTGGTCTCGAGCGTGATTTATGTCACAGCGATTAACCTGCCTCCAGTATCATTAATACAATTCCGGCCTAATTCTTCTATTTACTCTCCCATGGTGAACACGTACGCGATTTCCGAGAACACAAAATGGCTCACGGATCAGTCCGGAAACGTCATGGATAACGACAAAAAAATAATCACTTATTATCTGCACATGAGGCGTGTTGTCTTTAAGAAGGAAAGCGCCAAAACAGTAGTGGGAAAAAGTATAACACATGATGTGATTACGTAAAATCATTATTTTCTTCGAATGGATCAGCATTACCTGGCGTTGCAACAAATCCGCGTCAATTACTCTCCAAGCCGCAGAAGCCTTGAAAACCTGGGTGGCCAGCTCCCCGGAACCTGCAGTATGACAGAAAATCAATATTAAAATAACGTGGATGTCCCCAGAAACATCAGCGTCGGTGTTGTCGCCATAGGCCCAACATGCTGTTCAGAAACCGTGGAGAAACTTTCGCTCAGTGCACAGTGGGAGCAGATTTTATTTGACCTGAACAGAGAGCTTCGTTTGTGTAGCTATTAGATACGAACCAAGCGCTTCGTCGACAATTGGTAAAATCATGGCAAAATACAGCTTGAAAAGATTATGGTGATTTTAAATCGCAGCACCATGTTATTACAGATTACCAGAAGCTGTACGAGTATAAAACCTTCGATGATTCAACGACAACATATGGGTATGTCGAATACCACGACTCAAATATCAAGAATCTCAATGGGAATACGCACCAAAAAATCACGATACTTGATGAGGGTCTGTATTTGCTTCCAATTAAGGCGTTTTTAGAGGTCCGCGGAAAATCCAGATGTTAGCAGATGCTGAATATTATGCCACATAACAAGGACTGGTCGATGTTTAAGTCGCATAGTAACAGCTAAACAATCAAGCCGTGGAAGAAAGTATCGGGTACCCGTTATAGGCTTGTACCATTCTCAATCTAATCGTGTTCGTGAATAATTGCGGTCGTGTGCTACCAAGATCTGGTGGTATAGGGACCAGGCCGCTGATGCTATGGTTAGTACCGAATTTGCGGCCACTGCTGATATGCTTCCGGCAGCCGGTGTCGGTAACATCGATGTTGTCAATGGAGAAAATTTCAGGGTTAATTTTGCTTTTGCGTTTCAATTAGGGGCAGGGAGCGCAAACAAAACTGGTATCATGCATGTGATTGACTATCTCAATGCATCCCGCATTCACCAACTGAACGAGAACGTGAGCGCGAGGTTGCCGTCGGCACGAGAAATTACACGCGCGCGTACATGATGTTCATGGAGGATATGCACAATCACCAAGGAACGGACACAGTCGCGCAAAGTTTGATGTATGATTCCGCGAAGTTGTACCCCATTTCCCATTTCGATGCTTCCAAGCATTCCGGTTGTCTCAAAGATTCCCAGACGAACGTCGCGCTCTGGTGGACTATTGGCAATTCTTGTGCGGATTACGTGAGTTTTTCACTTTTGGTATCGGACCGGTTCACGACGCTGAACGTGCTCAGCGGAAAGAATAATGTTGTTGTGTGAAATGCAAAACTATTGAAAGTAAAGAATTTGTATCTGCGCAAACTGCATTGCACCGAAAACAACAGAGACGTGTCCACACTAGTCGTTCCATTGCCGGAGTGATATTTCCCTTCTTCAGAACATTTGCACCCAAATTGCTTTTCGGTCTTATTTGGTTTTATTACCGCTCGGTCTTCCTGCACCTTCTGGGGAAACTCAAACAAACCGTATCGGGAAATGGAGTTTCCCACAAAAGGTATGATTGCCACATTATACTCGATGTTTCCGTAATTCTGATAAACTCCGTAAAAAAGCTAAGGCAAAAAAAATAGCACTCGTGCAATAAACATGCTGTAGATGCCAGCATGAGTAACCCTGACTCCACTGCGAAAAGATATTTCATCTGCAGCGCACCGCAAATAACTAATATCAATTAAACTTAGAGCGATGCGTTAACAGGCCCAGATAAGCTCATGTTGACTCAATCGTTACATCGTTTGCCAAACATGTCTCAGCTGACTAAGGCGTTGTTAATTCCCGGGCTGCTTCGCATCGGACGAGGGCATAGTTTGCAAAGCATGGTGGAATTGGTTTGACACTATCGGAGACATTACCGCGGGGGTTACTCTGGCGACACAGTCACTAGAGCTGTCTAATATGATGCTAAAAATGACTTGACTTTGATCGTTAAGGATTTCTGTTTTTTAAGCGAACACCTCCTTGACAAAATCCAGCTCAGCGAAAGCTGCATGATTAATATCCAAATTATTACGACAGGGATGGGACGCATTGCGTTGCTGTTGTAAACGATCCCGCAAAGCGCGACGTCAAGTACTTTGATTATCTAGATTTGCCTTCTCTAGACGAAGTGGTTTGGTATTTGGCGACGGCGCGGACGTCAAAAAAAGAGCAGTGTGTATTTCACGTCAGCAACATGACATTGACGATAGCACGTGTAGTTGACATTGTGTGGATTTTACATCCAACAGAGATACAATGGAAAGTCTCACATGGAAGCAGTTTAATCATTGCTTTAAAAGTGTTCGTGTAACTTTCAATGTCAATTTGAAGCTTTAGTAAAAGTATTACATATGAACCATAACGTTGGTGAAATTCGTCGTGTCTCAAGTGCAGTACATGGGCGGGCAATCTTTACCTGGAGGAAATGACTAAGGAAAATAATCGTCTCATGGTCAAATCGTTGTGCGATTTATGTGGGGCTACAAAATCCCGGCTTGTGGCTATCCCACGCAAAGTGTTAGCGTAGTCCGTGTGCAAAGCACATTGAATGCTTTACGCAGTCTATATAATATACAGAGCAGAATGTTATCACTGTGGGCTGAATACAAGCACTATTTTGTAGGGGCCAAATGTGTATGTTGGAGGTGTTCCTTATGTAAGGGACATAAACTCATCGGCGGCCCTTACGGTTTCCATAAAATCATCAGCGGGCCTAGCTGGGTCTGCACCTTACCTGAATACAAGTAGACTGGGTTTTGGAGTCCACTGGATCAGCAGCTGAATAAAAACGATCAGCCGTTGTTTGGCTAAGAGTCTTATAACGACGTCGATGAAGCACGATATTTGCTACCGGGATCATATCGCAGATAAAGCCGTATGTGAAAAGGTCATGCTAAAGAATTGTAGGGACTTGAAACCCCAAAAATTTCAGATAGAGAGTGAAACGCGCCCTTGTACGTAGAATCATTGGCACTAAACATAAATTGGGAATCGGAACGATCTCAGATGATGGTGGCAACACTAGCGTTTGGTAAACTATGCAGCGCCGCTGGCGGAAGAGCTGCATAAACATGTGCTGACACATTTTCCATGGCGTAAGGTCATTGCTGTGACGGTGGATGTTATTTGGCGTGCGAGTTTGGTGGACATGAGGGACTACAGCGCCGATATCTATAATTTTAAATACTTGATTACTGTCACTGATGTTTTTCAGCAAAAATGCTTGTGTGATCCTGCAGCAAAATGAAGAAGGATATTCTATTGTTGAGACACTGCAGGGTATCATCAGCAGTGAAAAACCAGGAAAGGTAGGGTTAATCACTGAATCAGATTGTACAAAAAAGCCTTCTCGGATTGCATTCAAATAATAATATTTACTTGTAAAGCACACAATACCAGAACAAAATTGTGGTTATTGAGCGGTTTAATAGGATGCCGAGAAATCGCATGTGGAAAAGGTTTTCGTCCATAAATACCAACCGGTATTTCGATTTTTTACCGGAGTTTATGAACCAGTGGAATCACACAAAGTATGGCAGTATTACAATGGTACCAGTGGAAGCAAGAGCAAATAGCACGGCTACCTGAGGCCCTAACATGAGCTGACCATACGCGTTAAGTTTTAAGCATAAATTTCAATTTGGCGACTGTGTAGGAATGAGCAGATGAAAAAGCACGTTCGAGAAAGCATACTCGCCTAAATGAAGTATTTATAGTGGACACAATTCAGAAGACGCTTCTCGTCATCTACAGACTTAATAATGTAGCAAGAGAGAATATTGAATGTTCTTTTTATAAGCAGGTAAACTGACCAAGACATTTTAGATCTGATGTTATTAACGCGGCAGGTGTCGATATCGAGAAGCTTTAAGAACAAATAGCAGAGGATGTGGAAAACGTTCAGAGAACCAGTTCGGGCTGGGTGTTCGTAGGAATGACCGTAACCATTGGCGAAACGGCCAAGTACAGACCGCTTAAAATGAGCTCATGATTACCGCTTTCCAATAAAATCGCAGAAGGACAGAGCTTCATCAGCTATTAAAAAAAACAAAACAACGACAACAATTGTTTAATTTATGCGGTGTTATCCACACTTTAAATGCATTTTATCCTGCCGATGGAATCTCAAACCTCATTGGTCATTATAACGCCTACTAAAACACGCATGATTTTAAAGGAGTTTCATTTGCGCTGAAAATCAGCGATATCCCAAAATTTGAAAAACATAATAGCAATGGAATTAACTAATTTGGATATAACGGTAGTATTTGTTCTCTCAGGTTAACGGTAATGAACTAATCAGATATGATTTGATCTTATACCTTTACAAGGGTGATAAGGACGGTCATTATTGCTGGATCAAAACGTTTTCGAGGATCATGAGCAGGTAGGTTCCAAAACGAAATGTCCGATGTTTATATTCTGTAAAAGATGTTTTACATGGCTTAATAATAAAACAAATGGATCATGACCTGGATTGTTTAGGCGTCATGGTGATTATAGCTCCTAAACAAAAAATTGAGTAATAACCTTTAACAATGTTCACTGACAAATGAGGATTCATTTTGTGCTTTATGTCAATTTTAAATCGTTCATAACTCCGAAGATGACGCTGTAAATCAACTTCTAAAGTACGGTAGCGCTAACAATAGCTACACGATCCCATATCAGGAGGATGTGCCGTGTATTTTGCGTAAGGAAAATCACTATTCCAAGATAAGACCCTGCCGATGGCTAGGGTGCGTCGAAAAATTTGTGAGGAATTCGTTGGCTGTGGTGGATAAAATAGAAAAAAATCCTAACAGCACAGATGACTTTTACTCCGCAGAACAAAATCGATTTGTTCCAATCGTCGGAAATATGCTCGGAAGCAAAAGGGTATAGGAACATAGTCTTTACTTCGGCAGATCTCGAGGAACTGCTCATAATGTGTGGAATTTAAATTCTAATACAGCCTATTTTGTTCCGGTATTGTTGCATACTTTGCGGGCTTACGATTTGCACCTGTTCGTTCCAAGTTTTAGGAACTTTTCTCAGCGCAAAATCAAATGCATCCCTAACAACATGGAAAAGTACATGTCGCTATCGCTAGGCAAATCAAGGTTCATCAATAATTTTCACTTTATTGCAATATGGCTGGACGATCTAGTCCAAAAACTAAATTCAGGTACTCTGTAGAGCAATATGGGTATCAGATCGAGCATGTGACACACAAGTGAGCTTATCATTACGAGCACATGAGTGACTGGAACAAATTCGACTATTGCCCATGCACTTCGAATATGGGACGTAATTGGGCTGGCCAACATGTGAGATTATCACGATTGTTATCTGACAACGGACCTACTATTGCTCGCAGATGTTTCCGATAATTTTAGGGATATGTGCATGAAATTTTACGGACTGGATCCCTGCTGATATTACTTGTCGCCCGGATTGCCGTGGGATGCCATGTTCAAAATCAGCGGAGTTATTTTGGAATTGTTTATCGACGTCATCCTCATCTTTGTCGAAAGGGGAACAAGCGGCTGAAACAGTGTGATGATCTTAAGGCATTTTGTAGCCAACAACACTTATATGCTACGTTACAATCCTCAAAAGAAGCCAATAACATCATTTACCTTTACAATAACAACTTGTATTGCTGGGCCCTGTCACAACCAGCGTCATTTGGAAATCGTATCTGGATGAATCAGTAAAATTTTACAGAGGATATGCTTTACAGTGATAACGACACCGGGTATTTCCTCAAGGTCGACCTGTATCATTAGCCAGAACTTCACGAGCCAGATACCCTAGTAATTACTGACGACATGCTGAGTCCTCATACGCTCGTCATGAAAACTAAACTCGAGTGTGGATAGGGTAAAGTGCCTAAACTCGTGCCTAATCTCATGAGAAAAATTGGGTATGTCGTTGATTACAAAAATCTCAGGCAATATATCCGCCTTGGAGTCAAGATGGTGAGAATTCATCGCGTACCTAAATTTGACAAGCGCAAAAGGCTAGAGACTTATATCGGGTGGAGGAATAGATTGGTGGACGATCTAACGTTTGTCAGGATGAAAATCTTTGAGGAAAATTTAGGTGTCATCCACAGGAAAAAATACCTAACTGGTTATGAGCAAACCCATCTACTGCGGATGCCACATACTGGAATTATCCAAGATGCTCATAGACGATTTCCCTTACGGGTACATCAAATAGCGTTACGGTCCCGATACCTAATTGCTGTTTACAGAAACGGATAATGTATGTTACCAGATCAAAACCGAGGATGTCTACCAGGACATTTATGCAGACATGCACTGATCTGATGTTTCTGGTTGCCACTAAATATTATCCGCTTCATGATGATTCTAACAAAAAGGTCATTGGGAATTCAAGGGCGTAACCAAGTCAATATAACATTAGCTGGCGGCGAAGATAAAGGGCACACTAAAGGAATCAAGAACAATATCGTTAAAACTATCTCATGCACGATCATTATCTAGAGGCGCTCGGAGAAATCAAAACGCTTTCGGGACCTTGGCGGGGATGGTGGTTTATTTTACTTGGATCCGTCGATTCACTTAAACCTGCGTATTGAAGCCGCAGTGATAGTCGTCATCACAGCTTGGCTGAACACAGAAACGAAGACCAGAAATAAGCGTTTTATAAGGACCTGTCATATCAATGTATTCGGAACCGCCTTTTTACATGCTTGTGTTTGGAACCACAATTATACACTACTGATACAACTCCATATATGCTTATTGTGTAATGCATAAGACGCAGAGAGGGAAAAACCATCGTAATTGCATGATGTCAAGTATGGTTCAAAATGACGTCAAAAATAGTTCCTTTATGAGACAGATACCATCATTGAACGTACGGCATAAAATTACAGGGATTACGAACCCAAATAGCGTGCATTCTACTGCATCCTAGATTACCTAGATCTGACATTCGGGAAGAAACAAACTGTTATAGCGCAATTTCCAAGAATTCTCAAGCGTTAGTGGTCTCTCTGAGGTAAATACGTGGCACAATATTTTAGATTATTAGTCTACTTTGTCTTTGACTCTTCTCTATGTATGTCATACGCAGGTGAAAACGTTGATTTTTTGAAGTCTCGAGAAAGCTGCTATGTCAGATTCATGGGAAAAAGAAAAAGTGCTGTTGGAGTTTTATAGCCATTGTTAGCACATTTTAGGATATATATGGTGGCCAAACAATTAGGTAGAGGAAGAATCGAATGTTTGGAGTAAATTTCATACAAAAATCCTGGCGAGTATAGTGACCTGTATTTAAAATGATACTTGCTTTTCCTTTATGAAATGTTTGAAGCATTTCATAATGTACGTCTTCTTGTCGCTTAGACCCTTCGTGATATACTACTTGCACAGGATCATATAGGAACGCAGCGTTCAAGCTGACAAAAATCAGCTAGCATTGCTTACTGATATAGCCATGTTTATTTGTATTAAAAAAATAACACGTGTTGGAATTTCTTTCAAAGACGCACTCTGTAGCCAACAACAAGCATCTGTCAAGCTACGACAAGATCTTGTTGTTAATAATTGGTATGGCTGTGCCCCATTGCAAAAGTTTCATATGGACGAGATTTCCTGGATGCGAGCAAAGAAGTTTACATAAAACATATTACGTAGCGATGATGACAGAGTCTTTGCTATTGATGTGGATATATATTATCCTGCTGAGTTACATACAATCATAACGAATACCTTCTGCTCACCAGAAAGTATGCTTGTGGATGATGATATGCTAAACACTGCATTATGCAACGCGTAAGAAAACCTATATTTTGGCAATTTAGGATGCCACAATTGATTTCTAATCTATCTGATAAAGTGTGCTATGTTATCCACTACAAAAATATGAAACCGTGTCCCGACTTATGACTGCGACTGATCAAACTTTACCGTGTTGAAAGAGTTAAGCAATACGTTTGGCTGATGTCTTATATTGATTTCAGTACGATCAAAAATGCAGCGACTACAAATGAACATGAACTGGAATTTCTCAAGCTTACGAACAATACGATATTTCGAAAATCATGATAAATATATGAAAACGTGACATTAATGTGCTAGTCAATGATGTAGTGCTAATGTGACAAGCTTTTAGAGTTCATTGTTTCGTCTCAATAAAAAGTTTTGATGAGAACGTGGTGGAAATCGACAGAAGATATGAAATAAATAAATAAATAATAAAAAATATTTTCTTGCTATATGACCACTACAAGATTTCCTAGTATGTTTTTTATATTGGTGCCATACTGAGATTTTCAAAAGACAAGAATTTCCGGAATAACACCCCAATGACATTAACAGACGAATGAAACATTCATAGGAGAATTCATGTGCCAACATATCCTTTTGATTAGTGCCAACGTCAGAAACTCAGTTATAGATTTAACTTACCTTGCCAGGTTACTTGGGAGGAATTGTCTTGTGTTTTACGCGTTTTATTTCACCAAACGTATTTACTTCACATGTGCTATACTTGTTGTAGCTAGGGTGTGCTATCCACACCATTGTTATAGTACAATACTGTCTATTATTTCCCTTCATAATCAGGGACGAACGGAAAAGAAAACCCGAACAAAAATAACACAAAACAGCAAAAACAAGAAAGTTTATGTTGTTTTATCAACCGAACAAAAATGTCAGCTGTCGCGGAACGGTAAGATCTATTTTTGATCAACCTGCAAGAAATAAAGATACATCGCCTGCTAGTGACTATCGCGTTCACTTCTCGGAAAATCAAGTCAAACAGTTCTTGCACATAATGTTCAATATTTCGTGCGCGAACAGTTCGATTTGTCTTATGATTTCCTCGTTCGCTGTATACATATTTATGTGTCTCGAGACCACCTTCCCCCTTTATCGAACATTGCAGGAATCGCGCAATGATTGCCGTCGGAAAACCAGCCATCCGTCCGGCGCCTATTTACTTCCAATATATCACTTAATTGTTTTTCATTCACAGCGAAGCTTCAGGGTTCCACTGGGGAAGTCTCTAACATATGCATGACGTAAGAGTCAGATGTCATACTCTAAAATATCTGAGTTGTGAATCTCCCTATTTGGTAATTTTGTTTCTTTTTGTGTACTAAGTTTAAATTCATGTTGGCTCACGGTGACTTCGTAATTTTTGTGATCTTAATTTGCATATCGCTACATCGTTAGCTCAATTCAGCATGTTGCCGATCAGATTTCTTTTCAGATGCACCTGCAGAGGGCTTGGTTGGGTCAGAATGAAAGCCCTTGTCGATACTGATTACGATATACATATGCGTGTATGTGTGTGTTTGTGTGTGTGTGTGTGTGTATGTGCTTTGAATAATAATTGTTCCTTTAAAACTTGCTCAGTCACATCTCTACGACGTCTGAAGTGTTTCAGTTTATAGTGATGTCTAGAACTGGGGCATCATTCCGCATACATGTATTTTGATGTCCCACCCAGTCACATTATTCTGACACCAGGCCGACCAGTCCTAACACTAACCTCTTAATGCTGAGTTCCAAGCGAGGCAGCTGTTAGTACCATTTTTGTAAGTCTTTGGTATGCCTCGGCCGGGGATCGAACCCACGACCTCCCGCATCCGAGGCGGACGCTTTAACCACTAGGCCACCGGAGTGGTCTGTAAGTGTTTGAATGGTAGAACTAATATATATATATATATATATATATATATATATATATATATATATATATATATATATATATATATATACATACATACATACATAGCATGGACGCTGTATCAATGATAATACACGAGATGTATACATTTTTCACTAAAAGGAAACGAGGCTTTCCGAGTTTCATTTGAATGAAATATTTATACATCTCGTGTATTATCATTGATACAGCGTGCATTCTTTACATATATTTTATTTATATCACTTACAAATACATATATTTGCTCTTTGAAACGAGTTAAGATTTACTACACGCAGCTGTGTATGAAAGAGTTAATGAACTGCTCACTTCACTGCGAAGTGTGTCTGCTATAAAATGTAGTTATATTCCTTTTGTGGCTATTCACAATCACCTTTGGATATTGATAAGTTGAATGGTGTTTTTTATCGAGTTTCTATTTTTCTTCACATTGATAAAATCAATATAATTCACACTTACGGTTTGAATATGAAAGACGGTTTTAATGAAGAAAGTAAAGCACTAAAATGACATGCTTAGCAACGCCATTCACATGAAAGCTCAGTCAATCGCGTATCGTGGATTGGAACTTAATTTGGAATAGAAACAAAGCGAAATGACGAACCAACAAGAGGTTTTAAAATATTTTAATATATGTACAGATGATCAAAGTTATTATTCGGCTTTAATAACATTACTACCGACCACATCTCTCTCTCTCTCTCTCTCTCTGGTCGGTTTGTCTTTAAAACTAATTAACTAGTTCTCTCTCTCTCTCTCTCTCTCGCTCTCTCTTTGGTCGGTTTGACTTTAAAACTAACTCTCACTCACTCACTCTCTCATCCTTTGGGCGGTTTGACCTAATATTTACCATCATTTGTAAGTCCAGAGACATTTCCCGTAGCTTGCGACGATGGTCCAGAGAGTGAGAGAGAGAGAGAGAGAGAGAGAGATAGAGAGAGAGAGAGATATCTGTCCAGAACAAACGAATCTTTACTACAAACATACTGTCCAAGGGAAATAATTAAAATGCTCGATAAGAACTAACCTCTTCATAACATATTACATTCTTTAGAGTTATCCAGTAACGAAATTCTTCCGATTAAACAATGGGAATAAAAGCCGTTTTCGAATGAAAGTACATCTCAGTAGGGGGAATATTAATTTGATATGATGAACAATTTTCAATACATTTTACAAGTTTGCTCCAAAAATTAGTTGTAATGTTTCACTTGCCTAGTAGAATATAACTGGAGAATTAAATCAGACTTGTAGATATCTTCATTGATGGACTTTATTTTTGTGACTTGACAAACTTGTAATAATAAAAAGAGACTTGATCAAATAAGTTTCTATTTATCGCGTGAGTTGTATTTTAATATTTTGTACAACTGACATAAATATAATATTGTTATAATGAAGTTTAAAAGAAGTCTGAAACTTGGTTGACATTCCAAACTCTCAGAATGGTATAATTTTCACCTAAGTAAGTCTTATATCAGAAAATAAAACTATAGGGTTGGATTAATTGCCTTTCATGTATCAGCCAAAACCACAGGGATATAACACGAGTATATGGAAGCGTCGTATCTTAAACTCTGGTGAACAAATTGAAGGAATGATAATTTAATGTCATGACATGTGAAGGTACGTCAAATATACAATGACAATTTAAGGCAGATATAATTATTCGGAACTTTCACTGTATAAACGCTTACTTTACTTTAAAATCAACTCAAAATAACCATGACTCATATCCAGGGTAAATATATTCTTGCTAGTAGGAACGTGCTGAATGTGGGAATGGAGAAATGAGACATAATACAATATTCAGTCAGAGTAATTGTGCTGTTAGCTATTATGTATTAATTGTTGTGTGTTTATCAGCTCCAATATAAGAAATGTTTAGGTTTCATGTCTATATACATGTAGATGAATAGACTCACCGCATATACAGCACTTGAAAAGCAAAAAAAAAAAGAAAAGCTCTTTGGTGGCAATACTGTTCTCTGCTTTAAATCAAAATCAATAAACTATCCTATAAATAAATGGTGCCTCTTTAAGCATCGAAGAATAAACTTATAAGTTAAATTGTAACAAAAGGGGCGTAATAATGTTCTATTTATCCATAGTTTGTGCTTAATTTTGTTCATAATTGGTGATTCTAATGATCATAACTATTTCTGTCCATGTTCTGTTTTAGGATAGTGATGATGTGTTTTGAAGCCTTTATAATGAAACTGTGTACAGCTTGTGTTATTGTTTTTCACTGGTATGATGGCGTACTGCGACATATTTCACGCGGAGATGTGTAGTGAATACGTCCTGTGGGATTGACTTGCATCATGGAGTAAAGAAAGAGTCATGGATAGGTATATAAGGTAAGTAGTGAAGAATTTTTCTTATTCCTATTTTCAATACTGTTTTGTATGCTCAGTTTTCATAAGTGTTGATTTGGAACACTGGTGTTTTGGACTTGTGATAGAACATAGAAAATTTAATTATTTGTTAAATTTTATATTACTCATTGTTTTAGCTTCTTTCTTCTACTTAGTTTCAAACAAAAGAGTTGTAACAATCAATATACTGTTCCGAAGAGTTTGAATGAATTGTACTTCTCTTTAGCAATTCAATTTATGAAACTGAAAGGTGTAACATTTGAACCAAAAGTCAGTAATGTGTAAATAAATACCAGTTTTCACTGTGGAGTCTGGTTAGTTTGAACATTTACAGACGTGAATATTCCACAAAATACAACTGTTTCGAGATCCACGCTCTGTGAACATAAACCTTATTTGATGGGCTCATAACAGCTGGGTGCATTTAAGAATAATATAGGACGCATGCTGTTCCATGTAGATCTCAGTATCTCAAGCGTTGACCGAGGAGTTCAATCCACCATGGGTAGGAATGGACAGCAACAGCAACGTCTCTTGCACGTATGACTTTATCTTTGTATGTGGGGCACGTGTGTGCATGACATAGTGTGGTAATCTAAATATATGTATTTTAAAATATAACGCAAGATAAAAGTTATCGAAATAAACGGAACACCCAGGGATGCCAACCACGCTTCGCATTTTACCGTGTGTTGTGAACTATTCTAAATTATCGTAAAATAACACACACTCTTAAGGCCCCATAAAGGGTCTCGGTTGTTACCCAGAAATCGTTGATATAATTTCCATTCATTTTTACCCTAATGTCCTGTGTCTATCTATAATGTTGCAGAGGGAGTTGAAAAATATTGCACAATCAGGTATTTACGTAAGAAGTGCATGCATGCATCCCAGAGCTAATTTCAAAGCATGGGGACAAACGTGGACAAATGTAGAATAACATGCTTTAATCTGAACAGTTATGAACATCATAATATGCATTTATAAACTGTTTCCAAAGCGAAAAATTTATCTTGAACCCTGAATGATCCCATGTATCGGAGTTTACAGGCTTGTGCATTTTCTCATAGCTCCCTCAGGATACACGAAATATACGCCGTAACGTTTATCTGACGTAACCTTTCTACAAATGCATATTTCTGTGATAACATGTTTAGTATGATGATGTAATACATGGACCTTATTCAGATCATCGCCTTACATATGGAGGCATTTGTGCTTATGATCAGACAATGTATTGTAAATTAAGAATTTTCAAAATAATGTAAAAAAACAAATCGAAGTTGTGAGTCCGTTTGCCAGAAGTAAAAACGCCATGTAAAAAGGGTAATGCTGTGTGCAGAGAATATGTTAACATGTAATCAAACATTGGTGCGTGAAACTACTGAAAGACAAGCAGGCTTCAGAAAAAAATCCAGATTCAATCTTGAAGTTCATACAATTTGAGGAGCGAAAGAAATAATGATAGACTGGTACAAATTTTTTCATATATTCGATACTAACCGGTTTTGGTTTATGTATATGATATTTCGGCTTGTGATAGACGGTTTCTATCAAACCAGTTGATTGAATTAAAACGTACTCATTAGTATCAGTGCATGACACTGGTTTTGTATTCCTAGGTTCCAGTTCTAGATATTGGAGTTTTACTATTTTAACCAAAGCATTGTAGAATCACGAATGTTTTCGCATCTCTGTAAAAAATTAATTTGTCACTCATGCGTACTGATTTTAAATATAAACAAAAACAGATAGAACATGCTTTACTACGTCCCTTCGCTTCCAGTTGAGTCCTCGTTTGACAACGCACACTGAACGCCGCAGATAATAACCAAACATGGTATAATGGTGATAGTTCCTAAATTTAATAATATAGCACCATTGATGGACGATACATTGTATTGCATACGTTGGAGCTTAGGTCATATTCTACAATCGTTGGTGCTTTGTTAGTGTTTTACAAAAATCTCACTAATAATACTCATGTTTAATAGATGGACCTTTAACTAATGCCTTTGTTTATATAACCAGATACCAATCTGAAGATATATTTTATCTATGCCTAATGATATCTATCTTTATCTTACCAAAACGCATATATCTTCAAATTTACGATATATTTATCATAATCAAGTACGGTAGCAAACTTAATTTTATTTCGATGCCTTTTGATTTGTTTCGGTCATGTTAAAAATGGACTTAATTGCATATGAAACGCATTTGATATCATCAGTTTCTAACGTTATCATATGCTATCTTTAATCATGTTGTGTATATATATATATATATATATATATATATATATATATATATATATATATATATATATCATACCATTGAGTACTTTATCATTCTCTATGTTCAGAATCAGGTACTCGATCCCGAGAAAAGTAATTGTGCGTTAACATGGATCATTTTGTCAGATTGTCATTGCTATTCATCCAATAAAAATATCATAACAGTTAGCTCTAATTTACTCTGGGTAACATGGATGAGTTACTTAAACATTATTTGTTATTTTGTGCTGAATATCAGGTTTAGTAACCTCAGTAGGACTGATAGCAAACGTTTAACTATTACCAAACAATTTATTCTGCTATTTCCTAATATTTTGTTCAGTGTTGTTAGAACCAACCAAGGCTATTGCTTTATACACCAACGGTCTTAAACAAAGTAGCATTCTCACAATATTAATCATATGATGTCCTACTGTTTGTTTAATTTGATGTTGTCCTTGAAATAATCTTTTGAATTTATTTCTAAAATGCCATGTTTTAACTGTGTTTCTTTCAACGTTGAGCATCCTAGTGTATTCATTGTGTTTGCTGCAAGCACGTAATGCTACGTGTTTTCTTTCCTGTCGTCATCCAATAAGTCTGGTTTGTTTTGCTATCATTTTCGTCGTGCTTTAATGCGTTGCGTTGTGACTAGCATTCGTTGGTTTTCAGCTACTTCAGCAGCAAGACGCTACACACATCTGCATTTCAATTCCGGAATTGTTGTTTGTCAAAAGTTGTCTAAATTGTTTTCTTCCGTTCATAATTGTCTAGTTTGCTTTGGAAATAGCTTTTTCGTGTGTCTTTCGGATGATCAGCCCTGGAAGACTTAATTTATTTGCAAAGAAAGATTGGAATAACAACAAGCAAATAGGGATCAGATAAGGGGTACTTTTTCTATAAGTATAGAAGTCTTTGCATTGTCCGCTTGACAGTTAACATAGTATCACATCCGCTATATCAAATCCTTGTGATATGGACTAAGCCGTTTACAACATAAAGTTGTTCCACGCCAGAAACACCCCATGGTAGAAATGAGAAGCCGGTGCATTCAACACTTGTTGTTCACAGTACAACGGCTAAGACCATATACATCATATTTTCGGATTTTATAGTATGTACGTAATTCTGAAACGGGGCAGGTGTACATATTCTGGAAAAAATGTAATTATAGTAGCATAGCTGATCTAAAATAAAGACCACACAGCCGAATCCACGTTCGCCATACACATTGACAGCATAACTTGTTAGTTATATTGTGTTAACTAAAAAATCATTTTTATTACAAGATAACTCATTCACATGAACCATTAACCGAGAAGGTTATAAATTTGAATGAACCAGTAGATTTATCAGAGATAACTATAAACGTTGATAGCTTACCGTACAATAGCCGGTGAAATAGTTTATATATTCGTATGAAAACGTTTTTTAGCATTAATGGTACAATTCGTACATGTTGTTTACAATTTAGTAGCAGAAAAAGCGAAACCAACAAGTCTAGTAAAATTGAAAAAAATATTTATTTTTATATGTTACGAAGTACAAAGGTAAGAGGAACTTTCAATATATTGAGGTGAATCCCAAATAATCTTAAAAAGTCTATCACAAGTCCAAAATTATATTGTGTTCCGAATGAATTCCAGTAATAAGTGTACTGATGTGCCAATAGTCTTCATGAATCACAATGAGATAATCCATAATGTACGTGAATATTTAGAAATGATTATCAGCTAAAACAAACATTTACATTCAAGGAGGGAAGATAAGTAGAGAGTATACATATACACAACATAATACATATAATTGGCTGTTGCAAGTGTAAGCTTGTGTTTGATGTTAGCTCGCCTGTATTCATGTACAAATGTTACATATGTCTTTTTTAAGTCTAATGTTTGTATGTCTGGATATTTTAATGTGTACATGTTTGAAGACTTAAATTCTGTATGTTTACTTTCTGTGTTTAATTTGTAAGGACGATTTTTTCATCACGATTTATAATTAAAATTTCATTACGACATATTGGCAAGAAAAAATTATATTTTACGAAAATTTTACAAGGTTTTGTTTCTTTGTGTAAAGGGTATCTACTACAAATCTTTGTGTCCCAACTGTTTACAAAACTTCAAAAAATGTCGTTGCTCTGATAAAACAATGGCAAAACATTTATCAATATTGTATAATTATACTAGAAGTTTTGATGTTAATTACAGTTGGCGTCATGGGGACAGTACCCATTACGTCACATTTGGCTATCCAATATCCATTTTGTGCTACAGGTATTTTATAAAATAATATGATGGTCCACTGCTGTCATGTTTGTACATAAAATAACGGTACGAGCGCTGAGGGTTTATATCGTTATTATTCGTCGTATATTTACCTTGTGAAAAAGAGTTATGTTAAGTCACCGTTTAATAGTACCTTGCATCCCGGTAACGGCCAATTATTAGCTACATCTAAGGTCAGGTGTCTGCGGCAATGAACGTATCAAAGGATTTTCCCATAGAACAAGAAGATTCGTATGAAATAACCAGCGTAATAGATGTACAGTTTGTTAACATAATAGTCTTCCTGACATGTGCAAGGAATACAAGGAGATAACAGTTATTACTTTATTTACAATCCTATAATTAAGGTTTAAAGGACAAGATCTGAGGTATCAAGGCCGAAATTCGCTCCCAAACTAGCCATAAAGTCATGTTATTGCAAGAATATATTTACAATTACATCACGAATGGCATAGTGAAACATTAAAATTTGTACCTAGATGGGTGTATGTCAGGCGCAAACAGCAACGCTTGACAGATATCTCCATCGTCAAAGACCGCAAAAACTAACAGTTCTAATTTCGTTCCTATATAACGAAAATAAATATAAAAACAAACCGTATTCTTAGCTCACCAGTGATATCTCTCGGCATATGAACCATGTAATTGACCTAAAACATAACTGACATTCAAATATCAACTGTAATTTCTATTCATATTTCTTGATTGTGGTCGCCTTTTTGGACATTGTGCATATTTGGATAAAGGTAGGTAGATACAGAAGGCGCGCTTGAAGGAAGTCTACCTACAACAACAACGACACCAGCTTTGGATAGTATCGTATTAACCCTTTATGAAAGATAAGGAATGATCATAGAAACACATATTACGGTGTGTGTTTCCTTACCATGATAACACAGTCATTGTATTAATTAGTTTTGTAGATACATTCTATATCTGTATGAATTCACAATCTTGGAATCTGGCAAATATTTGCAGAGTATGAAATAAGTATGCGAATCATGCACATAAAAGTTGAAAGTAAATGAAGATCAGAACGTCTGGGAAATAATTGACGTTACCTAAAGAAACCATGACGTCAACATGTACCAATATATACTGATTTGCGTATGATGGCTTGATGGAATGCGGGAGGCGTATAGGTAATGTGTTTGAGTGCAAACAATAATTAAATTCTTAATCAGCACGAACAGTCATACAACAGAGCAATTGCTTTGTGTTATTTTATTTTTTTTATACGATTTTCTTTTTAATTTGAAATGGATAATTGGTAATACATGTGACTGAGGATTGCAAAACTTACTGATCTTCGCTGCGTCAGTTTTAAATTCAAGTTATGAACACATTTTTATATCCCAAACTTCACCACTGGTGCAACATTTTCTTTATCCATCAGTAAACAGTCCCCTTTTACATCACCCCGACATACTATTACTCATCAATGTGTTTGGGTGTGTCAGTGCATGATCGGTCGTGTACACGCACTCGTAAAGGAATATCAATTATTGTTATGTATAGACTCCATATATAACACATTTTTGCCATTTTTCGTTCCTGACATATTGCTGCTTTTGCAATTAATCGAGAAACAATATAGTAAACGGTGATGCATATCTTTTTAAGGTTCAGTTATTATAACTTTGCCTTCTCACTAGGTGAGAGATGCTGCAATGTCAACTGTCAACTTAAATGGCATGCCCTGTGGCCTCGTCCTAAGGAATCTCGTCAAATATTAAAATAACTTTAATTAGAAGTTAAAATGCGACTGTATTATCTTTTCATATTTGACTAATCGTTTGACTGTTTGAAATCTTCAAATTCATATATATTATTTAACAAATCCACGGAATATTAGGAACTTTAAAGCAAACAGTTAGCATGGTCATCTACGTTAGTCAACTGGAATTGGGTTAATAATATTAACGATATTCTCTTCCAAACCGTTTCCGATATGTTCAGTAATAACAAAAATATATTAGCACGACGTTGCTTTAGACGTTCTTCATTGACACAAATGCTTGAAATATCAACTTTGTAGAGTGACGCAAACTTAAAGGATTTGCGCTTAAATATACGCTGCATTCTCTGAAAACCTTGATTACATTGTCATCTCACTTCACTAATTTGATATGATCACGTCCACTTAGTATTTGTTTGTAGCGTTATTCTAAGCGATAGATGAAATTGAAGTTTGAACAAACAATTTGTTAACTTCTTTAAACTATGTCTTACTGAGCACATGTACTTCTTTATTTTTATCTTTGTTTAAGTTTCTATCATTGTCCAACTCGATCATGCTATATATATTTGCATCACAGCAGGCAGAATGCTGGTTACTCTTATTTAGGGCACACTGCTACGTGCTTAAACCTTAGATGCACATACTGGCTAAATCAGCACCACTGACCCTTTTACATATAGTGTTTAAAGAAAGGAATATAGTTGCACATGTACAAAGGTAAATATCTTCTTGATACAAGATTACAAGGTAGTTATTATTAAGTACCTTAAAGATGATAAATGTGGCCAATACTGAATTAATCGTAATTATAAATCTTATGCTGGTACAGACGAAAATGAGTGGGTTATGCTCATAGTAGGCAGAATATCGTTGAATAAGAATGTATCTTTCTGGACTCTGGTTGCCTTTTATGTCACGAGGTGAAACGATATCGATGAATTCTTCAGTGAAGTATGCAGAAAACCCCAGACACCTAAAGCATTATAATGACATTAATATGTTGGTCACATAGTAAACTTATCCCGATTGTCGAAATGAAACCAATTGATGATTGCAAACGATTTTCAACAGGGTTATGGATGGCAACACATTGATCTTATTTATTTGAATATATGTCAGTGATGTACAAAAATAGATGATCCATTGATTCCAATTCTATTCTTTGTTGTAGAATGTTGGATCAGGTGGGTAACAACTAAACCGCATGCTCGAGATCTCTGTAACAGAAGACCAAATTAAACATCTGCACTGGTCCATTTTGCCTGGAAGTTTGCGCGTATAAGTATAGTTTATGTCTTACTCATATGTGATTGAAACATTCAAATGTATTATGCAAATTATCATTTTCAAATTATTCGGTAATTGAATAAAACGTTTCCGATTGTACCTTGCATTAACATAATAATAATGTACTGTGGATGAAGAAGGTCTGTCCGAAATTGAGTGTCTATAAAATCTGTCCAACCAAAGACACATTAAACCTTGTAACATTGTAACTGGTGAATCTACGCTGAAACTGGGAGATGAACAGGACACTGATCTGTCTCAACATCTGTTTTGGAATGACCTTGCTATGCACTATTGTGCTTATGCTGATTCTCCATTTTCTTCCCCTGATATGTGCAACTGTTCAGTACGATATAGAATCACGGGCTGTCAAGTGTGAGTTATGGAGATTTTTGTGGCACATAAGTGAAACATGTGACTCAAGTACACCACACGGTAAGCTGGAAACCGATATTTATTGTTATAAATACTTGATTTAAGTATACCTGATATAATCTGTATATTGATTTCAATTTAATTGTTTGTTTGTCAGTTTTAAATTTTCTCACTAGAGATGATACCTTTCTCAGAAAATGGTTTGACCATAACTGTTTATTTTATAAACACCGGGTGTGGATCTAGATCCTGACCTTGATTCAACATTATTAGCTATTACGTAAATAAGTCCTACTTTTTTAAATGATTGGTTGTTGTCGAGGTTATGATGAGAATACGTGTTGAAGATGAAAACAATTTTGTTTTAATTTTTTTAATTTCTTAGAGTAAATTGATTGTCTTTCGTCTAGGCGTTACTGGGTGTATGTGATCTTTAAAACGTACATATTTTCAAAGAGCTTCTGGAATGCCATCACTTTACCCCCTTTCTGCGTTTTAGAATACAATATAACCCTTGTTTTGGAGAGATATTCTCAATTAGCTGGGCTTTTACACTGAAGTTGATTGTTGTTCTTTTCGGAGTTATTTCAAATTACTTGGATTCAAGAGGATTAATTCTGTTTCTTTTTTTTTTCATGGAAAATACGTTTGCTCGTATGAAATTCCTGATCAAAGATAGCTTGTATAAAAAAATGTTCAGATATTTATTATTTCTACAATGACTTGTAGACTTCAACACTACATAATTCATCATACGGCATCGTCTTCATCTTGGATTATTCGTCGTAACTAGAACTTGAAATCAGTAGAACATTTTGTTCTAAGGACTACTAAAACTTTATTCTTGGATTATTCTTGGATTATGTTGGATCTGATTCTATAAAACCGTAAGTTCATATTGTTTCAAGTTTACAGATTTTTTCCAGGGAAAAAATATTCTGTTTTTCAAAGGTTGTTGTTTCATACTTTCTTGTCTTACTGTTAGCCGAGCCTAAACACGTAACATAAGAGCATATTATCATTCCAGAAGTTACAAAAGGCGTCAGAATATTGATACTAAATATTACCTTAAACAAACATAACACATGTGATGTTTTCTAGCAACGTATGATGTGTGTTGCAAATTAACTGCGAATAAACACGAATAAGTTAGTAGATGTACATACGATAACTAAATACGTAGAAATTTTGCAGAGGCACTAGCTGGTGTTATGTAGTGGTGGGCAATTGATGAGGGGAATGAATAAATGAAATGAGGGGAATGAATAAATGAAATGTCATTGATAAAGATTTACAGTTACGTGCATATTCCGACACACAAACGATGAGTCATGTTTGGGCAGAAAACAGTCAAAAAGGGTAAAAGGAATCACATTCGGATTATGTTGTGAAATATCGAATTACATTGAAAGTTAAAAACATTATGTTTTCATGATATTGCTAGGAATAAATCTCTTTGCAGTAATATACTATATTCTGGTAAAATGTCATTATATTGACAAATGTACAAATGTCTCCAACATATTTTGATGTTTATGTTATTGTTTTGAAGAGACACCTCTATCACAAATGTAATAATTCGGTATGCACCTCTTTCTGATTAAAATATAACAAGAATATTTTCAGTAAAACAATTTTTTATATAAAAAAACACGTTTTGAAAGACAATACTTTAAGTTTTCTTGACAATTGTATTGCGTGACATTTTGTACACTTTTTACCTTAAGATGGACAAGGTAATTGACATTATGTTCTCTCCAGTGACGATCAGCCAAGTAGTTGTAAAGACCGTTAATATGGTTTAAATGGTTAAGTAAATTAACTTCATGTTGTTGGTTAAGGTAAAAGTGCTATTCTAAATTTAGGTATAGAGTAACTCTATCTTAAATTGTGAATTATTTAAACCAACTGCTTTAGGTTAGTGAATTTATAGGTAAACATTGTTAAAAAGCAATAAATAAGTCTCCGTTTTACATCTGTAAAGTCAGGATCCAGGATTTCGAAACTGGTGGAAAGTATACGGGCGAGGTTAGAAAGATACATAGTAAATCATAGTAATACACGTTTGTAACTCGACTTCTATTAGACGTGTATAAGGCAACAGTGTCAATACCAGTATCTGAAGAAACCGATGCGCTGTTCGATCTAATATACAAATGCATCACCTTTACTGCGAACACCAGAGAAAGAGACCAAATGAAACCTGCCTCCCATATGACATATGGTTTTCCATGAGTTATTTGTACATTTCCACTATGTGCATAGTATCATCTGGGTGTAATCGTTGGGAAAACGTACCAGTTGTCTACTTATATTCTGCCTAGTACTGTGTAAACTCCTTCTTAGTCATTTCTTAGTTTTACACATTTTTGATTAAATTCTTTAGGAAAGCGTAGCCACACGCCTATTGTATTCTTCCTTTACCAAGATCTAAAAAAAAATTTTTCATGTCAACATTACCACATCTACTGCCTATCATACATTTTCTTTTTTTTTTTTTTCGCTCCTCACATAACTTGGAATTTCATTTGAACTATATTTATTATCCCCTTTATTCTTAATGCCATGATAACCCATAATACCATGGTTTGGTATATATGTGACCAGGAAGAAAACGAAAGTAGTAAATGTAGTAGAAACGAAGTGTAGGAACGTTTTGCAAGATTAACCAGCAGCTATAACTCAAGGGACAGTAACAGCCACTAGAATAATGTATCCCCTGTACAAACAACCGGCACATGGTGGTCAGAATACAATGAAGTGGAGTTAGGCGATATTGATAATATAGTTGCCTTAGAATAATTAAAAGAAATATACTTAGATAAACTAGATAGCGACGCTTCTGTTGCCATATAATATGAGTCCTTCTTCTTTTTCCATAGATTTAACGGATGAAGTACTTAGCGAGGGATTCTTTGGAAGTAAGAATCTATGGAAAGCGTTGTCTGTCAGCTGCACATTGTCTATAGTTTTTGCATTTCTTGGATGTTTTCCGGCCTTCTTTCTGATTATGAACAAAGAAAACCTCCGTTACAGAAACGTATTCGCAACGCTGGGATGTGTCCTAATGATAGCATCCAGTAAGTCGGGAATAAATAATCTCAAAAAATTTGTTGTACAGAGCACAAATTATAATACTGATGTCGATAAGAAGGAAACTATGTTTTCATTATGTTGTTCTGTGTTGTGTTTGTCTGAAACATTTTTCAAACTGAATTGGGTACTGACAATGATTAAATAGCTGAACTCGGGTCAAATATTAACACACATAAACCAGTTAAGTCATACATTTCAATAATTTAGCCAAGTAATCCACCAGTATTCCACATACAAGTTACATATATGTACGTATTTATCTCCAGTGGAAAAAAGTTTGTCAATAAGATATGCCCGCAAAACGCCGTGTTTAACAATTACTTTTCCTTTCAAGTTAATGTTTCCATACGTATTTATCCACAGGTGTTTGTATGCTGATTCCTGTCATTTTTGTTACAAACATAATTCAACATTTATTGGACTCATCGCAACAGTATCAAGAACATTTTAGAGACTTGTTCCAGATATTCCATACGAATTTAATTTTCAAGAACACATATGGCACTATTTTATCTGCTCTCGGAGCCTTCTTTGCATCTGTAAGCGCCAATATCTTCATAATTATCATCTGTAAAGAGAAACTGACGACGAACCGACAAGAAGTACCAAGAAACGGGCTTGAACCTTCGGGTTATGATCGCATTCGCCTCCCAACTATTCCATCCAACAACTATTCACAACCTTGTTCGTCCAGTTCGTTTCACAGTATCGACCGAAGATGTGTACTGAACGAAATTTCACCTACGTATGAATATATAGATATTTCCTAATCGAAACATTTCCGACAGTACCCGATGTGTGGTAATTATAGATATTATCATGATTTTTATGTATGTTTTCAATTGATTTTGTTTCGCAGTCTTTTTTATATATTGTATTATTTATTGTGTTATCCAAATTAATTCATTGGCACCGTCTTTAATATACAATATTGGAGATACATCTGTTATAAAATAAAGGTAAAGCATATTTGTAGATGAACAAATAATTCTTTTACCAGACACACAAAAGAAATGAATAAAGCTTTCTGGAAATCCATTATTCGCCCGATGATTTATAAGATTGTTGACGTTTATGGCCTTTCAATATTATAGACTTGTAGAAATGTATGTAGATATACTTAATATTTTCACGCACCGAGAAAAAAAGGATAACAGCACACAATAATGATTGAGAGAGAAGTAGTTTTTCTGAGTAAACGATTTTTTAGGTACATGTAGGTAATATAAGGCGTGTGTCTTTTCTATGGGACTGAAAAATGAAGGTAGGATTATACATAATAAATACAACGAGAAGTTCAAATAAATTGTGTATCCTGGTTTTCCAATAAACCTTTCGTAGAACACATTATAATATAAGTCTGATATTAGGATCTTCAAAATTAATGGCTTATAGAGAATATTTGTTTAGATGAAATGTTTATATATGTGTCAAAATGCTGTCTTTCCAGACATCAAATACATTTGTATTCTACACTTCTGAGAGTTCGATCCGTCACTAACCGTAACACACCCCAAAGCTTTTTATTGCATATCTATTTGGGATTCAGACACTAGCCAGATCATGACCTATATGATATACATCAATACCGGTAAAAAAATTATGCATATATGTATTTATGTATGGATATATGGATGGATGGATGGAAGCTTCCATGCATGCATGCATGTATGTGTGCATGTATGTTTGCGAATTGCGATTTGGATTTTTAACGTAACTTTAAAAATGTGTCAGTCATATCGCTACGATGTCTGCAGTGTGACATTGTATAGTGATAAAGACATGTAGCATGATGTCCCACCCAGTAAAATTATCATGACAACAGGCCGACCAGTCCTAACACTAACTCCTTGATGCTGAACGCCAAGCGAGGCAGCTGTTAGTACAATTTTTGTAAGTCGTTGATATGACTCAGCCGGGATCCAACCCACGACCTCCCGCACTAACCACTAGGCCACCGGAGCGGTATGTATGTATGTATGTGATGTATGTGTCTTTGTGTGTGTATGTATGTATGTATGTGTGTTTGTGTGTGTGTGTGTGTGTGTGTGTGTGTGTGTGTATGTATGTATGTATGTATGTATGTATGGATTGTTCTGTATATTTAATTTAATTGCCTGTTTGTTAGTTTTAATATTTTTATTTCATTACATGTTATTGTAAAGTAACATCGTTTGCTGGACTTGACCTTGTCCTAAATTGAGTTTATTTCTGCTTGACTTGATTGACTTTTTTACTTTTGTTGTTCATTTATGCAAACAAATTAATGATAGCTTCATATTCTCTATATGTATGAGCTTATTATCAGTAGTATTATTCTGCTAAACAAAAAGGAGTAAATACGTTGGTCAGTGTCAGGGTTTCGGTGATTCCTATGTGAAATATGTAGGCTTTTGTGTTGTAAATGAACAAGACTCATTAGATCTTCCTTGAGGGTTTTTTCCGTTAGGAGATCGTTGTTATTAGAAAATGCTAACTGTAACATGAGGTCAAGCAGAGAACAATGTTATCTTGTGACTGAGAGGATTCTACTAGTCGTGCTTTAACATCTAGCACTTTAGGTTGTATTATGTTGCGACCAATTTGGACTGAATTTTATTTTCTTCACATTAGATAATTCAAGTTGTTATTTTATTTGAAAATACAAGAATGCTCTAAGAAAATTCTTGAGTAAATACATTCACTGGAATTTATCCTGAATTCAATCCTGGAATACTATTTATGTGATTCAACCAGAGACAAATGACACATCAGCACTTCCCATGCGATAATATACATGGTATCGCCTTCAACTTTGTTTCTCTTCGGGACGATACACTTGAGTTTAGAATTCTTTCTTTACGTAAGCATACGCATGATTCTTGACCATACGACATGATATCATGTAGTCACCTGGTTAAACAAGCAGCTAGACACTTGTATAAATTGATGGAAACTATTAACACGTATATGACGTTGACACAATGCAGATACCAATTGAAACTATTCCTGATGACTCTAGCATTCTATGATATTTGCTAATATGTTTCGATCAAGGTTTCAAAAATGTATTTATCATGGATGCAATTTCATAATTAATTGTTTTTAATTAAGAAATGTTTCACAGACAAGTTACAGGAATTGTCATATAGTAGATCAACTGTATACAATGTGATACAGGTTTACATGCAGATGAATAAGACCAATATTTTCCTTGCCTTTTCTAAACTGAAAAACAAATTATGAGTACGACTGGTTAGAGATACATATAGATGGATAGACGTGTCGAGTTACGAATGTTTCGTACAGATTAAAGCAAAATCAATACAAGTCTCCCTCCCTAGCCCTCCCCCCTCTCTCCTTCAGAGATATTATGCACTACTAGATATTAAGTTGCGATTTAGAATATCTTGGATCATGTTTCTCAGCTGACTTTAGAATATACATGCTTCCTGTTATTACGAATGGTGATTCCAACATATATGCATGTTTAAATCAATGCACTATTTGAGCAGAGGTAAAAATGAGGGTATAGGGGTTGACTGTGATACTCCAGATCAAAAGTGTTCTTTTTTTTTCGATTATTACATGCAATGGTGGGGCACGGAGCAATACTCTGTATTTACCTATGAAATTTAACATCACCGAAAGTAATATTTACGAAAATTGAATAACTGTCGACACTAAATAAATCTATGTTTATGTTGATACTAAACAAATCTTGTTTTGCGGGTTTAAACCCCTTCTCACTTCGAAGGGGTATTTATCACTTTCTGCAGACGATAGTCGGACAACGCATGCGCCGTTAACGTCTTTCCATTTTCAAAGTCGCATCGTTTCGCACTTTCACTCATGCTCTAACGCAGATAAACCTGGTTTCAATAATTTGCTACCAAGGCCTGGGAGACGAAAACCCAGCACTTTCAGTGCCATTGTCCCATCGATATTTATAACACATACTAGTAGCTCTAAAACAAGGTTTCGCGGGAGGGCGATATACGACAACGCATGATATTCCATCATATATAAATTTTCTCAAGTTGCAGAGAACCAACGAGACAGTCTTTGTCAACTTACCAGTGCCTTTAGGAAACAACCCACGTAATAAACCAGGGCAGTCAGTATTCAAAGAATACCACAACGATTCTTATAGTATAATACCGAGAAAGAGTTTGCCTCAATTGCGTTGTTTGCGCTTGAGTTACAAATGTGGACCATATCCGATGAAGATAAGTTTGCTAAAAACTAGTATACAATTAAAGAATATCAATTGCGGATAATTACTCACCATTGGGATAAACAATCTAGTGAGTTAGTGTATAACTGCTATTTGTTTTAGACCGGATTACCATCGCTTCGTGTTGGGGTTGTTCTGAAGAAAAATAAACCGGTAGGATTTGTACATGGTTGAATAGAAAAGCATGAAAGATGAATAAACAACCGGCATATTACCGACGGCAGTGAGCACATTCACACACACGGTCCAATTAGACGATCAATGTATTTGCCAATGTTCGAGGAATTTCGTTAACTGATCGAACCTTAATCTGAAACCTATTTAACACCTTTTCTTTCAGTAACTCTACCAGGACCCAGTAAGATGACTAGTGTTGTTTTGTCCCCTTGGAATCCCCACGACGAAAAACATTGTTCGGTTCATAGTATGCGATGAAAACATAATTGTATGTGGCGTCGATGAAACAGCAATAAGTCTCGAGTTATTAATGATTGAAGATGGAACAAGACCTATTTTTAGTTGATGCAATACATGGATAATCTGAAAGGGCAACATTACTGTGTACGCCAATAAACCAGGGTGCGATCGATTTGCCTGGCTGAATAAGATCCTTTGCAGTTTAATAATAACATACATTGGCGACCATTGTTGCGGTAACCGTATTTGTAATTGTGCAGAAAAACTCCATGCTAGCAGCGCTCGGAACACACTTGTTTGGAAACTTAATCAACTTTTACACGATGACATCAGAGATATATGTGTTCTAGCACGCTTCGTCCAACACTTTTACAAAGTGGTCAATTTATATGCGTTTATATTAAGGTCAAACTTCAAACAAAGGTCAATTAGACTTTGCATGAAAAAAGTAGTTGCCATGAATATACCAAGCCGATTCATATGGTGTGTTGATGCAAAGAAGCATGCTTGTTTCAGCATCTTATTCTCAGTGGGAAAGGTCAATGTGAGCCAAAGAAGATAATCAGTTTATACATGATAACTAGTTATACTGCACGCAATTTCGGAAGACCACGAGTTTGTTGATTTTTGGGTCCATGCAAAGCTCTTGGTTGCTACGAAGGAAAACAAAAATGAAATAAATGTGTATTATATATATCATTGCCGATACTAGTGCTGCAATGGAGCCCGTAATTAATGCGCTTCTCAGCAAGAGTGCGGGCGCAAATTTATTGTATTGAAGTTCGCGTTGAGCAATTGCTTTTTTATTAATGTTAAACGTTTTGCAATTATGTTCATCTCCCACTTAACAGAATATTACTATACTTTATAAAAGGCTATAAAGAACGACCAGAACGAAAGAAAAACAAAATAAAAACAACCAAATACCCACCAGAAAATATAATACATTAGGAGGCGGAATAGTTATAACTGTTCTCATATAACGACGAATATGTTGAGACTAAAGCGTCTTGAAACCTTGCCAAAGAAAGAGGCATTGGATTATATGTCCATTAAAACCAAAATGAGAAGACTAATAAAACACAACCATTCTTCGGAGTACCCCTGTTGGAGCTTCACGCTGACTCTCAACCGCATTACATTGTATTGATCAGTAAACCCATGCAATGTTTTTACATTTGTATATGTAAATAGTACATCTGCTCTGGCATAGTTCATATATGAATGTCTTCATCACTATTGGGCAATATGAACTGACGAAAAGGGAAAAAAAGAAAGCATGTATAATCGTAATATCTAATGGAAAAAAGTTATATCATTTTTATTGGACGAGAGAGAGAGAGAGAGATAGAGTGAGAGAGAGAACGAGAGAGAAAGAGAGAGAAAGAGATGATGGTTTTGGGGATTAGATGATCTTCATCATCTTTAATGCCGTGACATCGAAATAAACATAATGACTCTATTTAAATACGACCAAGTTAATAACGAACATCAACAAAGAATATAGTTTTAATCAATACATGTGGGAACGAGCTCATATGTGTTTGTTTGTGTGTGTGTGTGTGTGTGTGTGTGTGTGTGTGTGTGTACGATTTTGATTTTTAAAGTATCTTAACAACTTTTCAGTCATATCGCTACGATGACTGCAGTGTGGCAGTTTGTAGTGATGTCTAGCAATAAGGCATCATGCCGCAGACATGTAGCATGATGTCCCACGCAGTCACATTATCCTGACACCTATTCGACCCGTTCTAGCACTAACTTCTTAATACTGAGCACCTAGCTAGGCAGCTGCTAGTACCATTTTTATAAGTCTCTAGTATGACTCGGTCGGGATTCGAACCTGCGACCTCCCGCATCCGAGGCGGACGCTCAAACCTCTAGGACACCAGAGCGGTCATTGTTCTCACATGGATTTGGAGACAAACAGACAACAGACTGACAGAAAGAGTATTGTTGTATAACAAAACTGAGTTGTGCGATATTGGTGAAGAAAATTTGGTAATGATATGTAGGTGTGTAAGCAACACAAGTTGTAATGTCTTGGAAAGTGTGTGTGTGTGTGTGTGTGTGTGTGTTTGTGTTTGTGGGAGAGAGAGAGATTGAGAGAGAAAGAGAGAGTGGAGCAAAAAGTGCAATGGCATATACGCTTAAGAACACATAAAACATATTTGCAACTAGTTTAATCTGCTTATCTCGAACCATCACTGTAAATAGAGAATCATTTATCTAATATATAAGATATAATATAATTTTATAAACAACATTGTTTCGACAAAACCTGTAAGTATATATTATTGGTCGGTAAACAGCAGATTGTGGTGGATTACACCTATCCTCTTCATCTCTCAAAATTCGGTATTTACTGTCTCTCACGCTCAAGGGGTATAATCAGAAACAATCACCACTGTACCTTGGTGTACAATAATGCACAGTCATATTCATATCAGTTCCATGTGGTTTAAATATGTTCATCAAATCTACGATGATATTTTCAGTATAGGTAAATCGACACAGAAATGCACATATACATAAGTATTACGTACTCACATTTATTTAGGAATTCTTTCTGTATCTAATCATGGCATATAGCAAAGTCGTCACTATTGTAGTTGCTATAGGACGCAAGAAGTCACGTGTCATGGAATAGTTTCAAACACTGTCGCATGCAAATTTATGTAGTCACAGGTGACGTCTATCTCATAACTTAAACATAAAATATGTATGCCTTGTGGTATCATAACAACTACAACTCTCTTCCTTCTCCTCCTCCTACTACCATGGATTAATATTATATTATTATTATTATTACTATTATTATTATTTACAAGTTACATGTATCTGTAGAAATGGCTGTTATTATAAAGGATCCTCTACTGGCAAAACGAACTTTTTTCTGGTAACTGGAGATTTTGGTCCATGACAGGGTCGTCCCATAACGGAATCGGTAAATTAGGGAGTCAACCCACAACAAAACTGACCTTACCCTTGACCTTGGATGGCTTCGTAACACTTGTTGCTATTGGACAATAAAGAGCAAATATTGTCAGTTTCGGAACAAAGTTTGAATTTTTGTGATTTGGCATGTCTTTCTAACAACTGCATTTCGACAGACTAATTAGTTAATCAGTAATGATTACGACGTGCTTGATGCACCGGTATGAGATTGTCCACCTTTTTTGAAAATGGTCGTTTTGAGTATATAAAATTAAAAATAAATCGGCATTTGATTTTTGCATAAATAATATATATATATATATATATATATATATATATATATATATATATATATATATATATATATATATATGCCATTTTTGTATACGGTAGTATTCATGTAAGTTTACTCCTCTCTCTCTCTTACTGTTGTTCTCTTTTATACAATACTCATTTGTTTCTCCCTTCTTCAATTCGCGGTGTCTCCAAAAAGAGAATGTCAGGGCGGAACATCATTTGGCCAATTATGTGGCCCTATTTGGAAAACAAAATTGTCCAGTTAGGTTTGAAAATCCAGGTTTTGCCCTTATATGCGGAGGCGGATTCTGATTCTTGTTTGAAAAAATGAAAAGGTGGAGCTCGACTCTTCACTTTGCTTCTCTAATGTGTGGAAATCATGAAAGCTAAATTTGGAAATCAAACCGGGGATTTATAGTCAGGTGCTAGATTTTATACTGAACTTCCCCGAAGAACTTTTCATGAAAACACATTTCATAACTATATGGACACACTGAACATGTCTCTAACGAAAACGAAAAATAAAAGAGAAAGTTTCGCCAAAAAGAAGACATTTAGACAGATCGGAATGTTAACACTGGTGTAGGCCCATCATTAATTATGTTGTCAGACTCAGACATAAGCCTTCTATCCAACGGACTGAACTTTTGTCTCCGGCCTAAAACGTACAATGTCCTGGAAGTGAAAGAAGTCTTCACGAGCTTTGCACTAAGAATGAGACTCAAAAAAAGCGTTCAGTGATGCTGGAGAATCCAGCGTCATTACAGATGAGTCTCATATATTCAAACAGGACCACTGATTCAGGCACATGCAATTGCAAAGACTAGCGTTATCTAATTTGCAAACATATGACCAAAACCAAACCTTTCACAAGTTTGACAACATGAGTTAAATAAAGAAGGTTTGATGTCGAGCCAATCATACAGTTTACTCAAGATATGTGCCATTCAATATGTGAGAAAAACCATTGATTTCAGAATGCAAATGAACAATCACAAGAGTCACATTCGCAACAAAACCAGCGCGAAAGTCGACAACGACTATGACTCGCGTGCACACGTAAGAAATGATACTGGGCACCACAGTTGAAAACTCATGTTGAATATGGCCTTAATGAAATAAAATATAACCTTCCCGTTGTAGCCTTGTACAATTTAGAGGCAGTCATCAGTTTTATACCCGACGCAAATTTTGCGCAAATATCTACCGAAGTATTTACATTTGCTTTGATTGATAGTCTTTATTATTATTATTATTATTATTATTGTTGTTGTTGTTGTTGTTAATTTTACCGACACACAATTATCTTAACATCATTCCTTCAATATCTCCTTGCCTAACCCTACTGACATATAATTTCTGACGTCGATCTCTCGCCTCTTTTTTGTCTCCATCATTTCTTCACAACTTAGAATTAGGTCAAAACATGATGATTTACTATCCCGCTCGTCTTTTATTTCTGTACAACTTTGTATTGCTATATCTCTTATCCTAAATTGACCCTAGAAATTCTACCATGCAGTAGTACAAAATATTTCGTTAATTTGTGTTTGGTGGTTGTTTTGTATATGTAAGTTGTTTTCTTGTTTATTTGATTTTTTTTACCTGTCGAAGGCATGAAACATTGGGAAACCGATTTTTTATGCGCCGTTATCAATTACTTATATATATATATATATATATATATATATATATATATATATATATATATATATATATATATATATATATATATATGTGTGTGTGTGTGTGTGTGTGTGTGTGTGTGCGTGTGTGTGTGTACTACCCCAAAACTAAATGATCATATCAACACATCCATGGGGACTGACTATTATTTCGAGTGTTCAAGTTAGTAACTTGAAACAACGAAAATTGTTCACAGAATTATTTACTGCTAATAATAAATTCATTAAATTAATTTTTTTAATTACGGTTATTATTCATTATAGGAATGTGACCTGGAAGATGGGTAAAGATGCAAAATGTAATAATAAAGAAATACATATTAGGACTGTTTGCTTTTTATGTAGGCTTAACATTTTGCAATCATTTATATGTAACCCATTTAACATGGCGGCTGTACAAGGACATAAACGTCTCAAACTTAGAATAGTAGAAAATATTTACTGTTGATACAAAATTTACGGTATATTGATGGAAAGTGTGACTCGAATCGGATTCCACGTGTCAGTACATATTTACAATCAAAAGTAGTAGAGCAGACTCGTGCTACGTTCAACTCAGCATTTAACAGGATAAGGAGAGTTTTAAAATGTTGATTTTGCAGTATATAATTTAGTTAATCCGTGATTATGATTTTTTCCCACTGTATTTTCATTGCAAAATAAATTACTGTTGAAGGAAACGTACAAAGAAAAAAAATGATATACCGTTTAACAAAGAACATTACATCCACATTACTATAAAATAAATCGTGGACTGAAAGGCCGATTATAATGTGCCAAGTATGTAATGGGCCGCGTACATTACGTGGACCGAGTACGTTAGAGGCCGATTTGGATAGGCCCAGCGTATTATGGGCTGAGAACGTTAATGTGCCGATTCTGCTATGGACTGAGCAGTCCCATAACCGCTTTTGTTTCTCACTTTTTCTCTCTGTCTCGCACAGAGGCAGATGCAAGTATGATTATATTGTTTCGCATTAATAGAGATATCAAAACTCTACAAGTAAATACATACTGCATACATAATGAATATATGTCATCCAATTATATACTAAATTATATCCATATATGTTTGTACACATGTTATCCACCCACAGACTCTGGTGACATACTTTGATTTGCAACTGATAAAAAATCTCTCAGGGGTAAATTTGGTTCGTTTGTTCGCGAAAACTATGGCCAAAGGGTTCCTTGGTAGCATAATGTAGAAAATTATAGGGTTCATCACAGGACAAGTTTTGATCAATTGGTATTTTCCCTAAATATTTCAGTAACGACACTCATCATCTACGTACATCGAGTACATGAATACAAATTACCTAAAATTGGTCTTCACGTTTGTCCATATTGGAATGATTTATTGGTCTTATGTATACATTAGTACTATCTTGCGAAATCTGACATATCGTTTTACAAATTTTAGATTTAACATATTATATAGTTTAAAACTGAGACATAATTTCATCAAGCTGGACATTGTAAAAGTGCTTTAAAAACCTAGTACACACAGTGTATGCTTTGAATATACTTTTTAATGTAATAGTTACTCAAGTAAATGTATTCCTTGCAGCCTTTGAAGCATGAACATGAACTTGCGTGGGAACTTAAATAACAATATAGACAGTAATATCAAATTATACACACAAATATTGAAAAACATCACAACATGTTTATGAATACAAATAAAAAAATCTGGTGTTATTCTTGAACTAAAATTATATCAAAGTTTCGTTTTACAAACTTTAAAGAATAATGATTAAAATCGAGATTTCGTATGTAAAAGGAAGCATTGAAATCGTCCAAGGTTTAATAGTAAAAGGTAAAAACATAAAACACTTCCTTTTAATTTTCTCTAGGTATGCCAGTGGTTCCGTGTCAATTATTGTTCCTGGCGATTCGTTCTACCAGAACAAAAATCAAAATAAATATAAAAACAAAACCTTTTGGCCTTAAGTTTAGTTGTTGAATATAAGAGAGCGGCTGTCCTAAATTTGAAAAAATATAATTGATGTATATAGAACATGACTTGGTGAAGTCATGACTACGACCATTCAGTATATAAACGGAATGCCGGCGAAGGGACCACTAAGCATCGGAATAACCCGGACTCATTTGACAAAATGACTGCTTTACATCTCTGAAAGGGTAGCCGCTCTGCATTGTGGGATATATCACGACATCAACAGGTTAACCTTATCGCGTCATACCCAACTGAAACGAAAAATGTTGCATAATGTAGTGTTGCAATCGATATTTGTTCTCCAGATGATTTCGAGAACGGTTTTCGCTAGTAGACCATATAAATAAGAACGTCTACTACTACTGCTACAACTACTGCTGCTATTAGTACGGATACTGATTTTATTAATGTTGCTGCTACTGCTGCTGTTCTCGTTGCTAATAATACTGCTGATAAACCGACTATTACAACAACTAATACAGCTACTACCAATATTGCTAATAGTATTAATGCTGCTACTCCTAATGATACTAATAATATTATTGATGATGCTGATACTATTACTATATTTATAATAATTAGAAAAGTGGCTACTACTCCTACTATAACAGCAAAGAGGGACCCCTGGAGAGATGAGTGGTCTAAGGCGCTCGCCTTTAAAGATCACTGATATTTCACCTCCTTTTGGGTGGTTTTGTGTCTCCTCTTTGACAAATTCGGTATGTCAGAAAGCTTGCCAATAGCTTCCTTAGGTAGGTGGTTCTTTACGGGATGTTCCTGGGTTCTTCTTCTACCAAATAAACTGGCACCCATGTATGGCCTATCATCTGCTGAAAAACTGAGTTATAACACAAAACAAGGAACTACTGCAGTCACTACTACTACTACAGTTGCATAGTATGTTAGAATATTAGATATTAAAAAATGCAAATATTGATTTTCCTTAAGTCAAGATTTATTCAGAAACTAAGCTAAGATACCCATGTGACAATCTGCACACTACTGCTAAAATGTATACCTCTAAAAGGGTAGCCACTCTGCATTCTGGGACATATATGAACGGATGCATTTATTCAACTGTGTCATGTTAAAATACTGAAATAGGAAAGCCTGCACTTTTGTTGAAAGTGTGACATACTGCTTTATAAATATGCATGTTTACTTCGAACCCAAAATTTCGCGAAAGCAAAACATGTACCTTACAATACGGTGCAATTAATAGATTCGAACTACTTTAATGTTATGCCTTTGCATATACGTTATGACTATCAGGTATACAACGTGCCTACTTTTTATGCATTTTATTGAAAAATATACCGTGGTAAAGCGTACAGATAAAGTACAAATACATAATTTACTAAGTTTTCTACATATTAATCATTAACTTGCCTTTTATAATCTTCAGATTCTTGCAGCAAGTCGTCAAGTTCGTCATCAGTCCATGGTCTGAATTCTTCGTTAGGTATGTTCTTTAAAAGCTCTGCCCGCTCGCTAAGCTTCTTCAACATTTCAACTCGCGTTTGCCATCCATATTTAGCTTCTCCTTCCTCCGTTTTGATGAGCAGTTCTATGTAGTCTAGCTGGCTCAGAGGATTTTGTTTCAAAGCTTTCTGGTTTAATTCATTAATGCAGTCACGTGCGCGTTTGATCATTGAAAACACTGATTTGCAGACCTGATTCAGCCTCTCTTTCACCTTTTCTAAAATAGTAGAATGCTCTCTTTCTTTATCTAGTGCTATGTCATATTTAGCCTTCAAATCATCCGATGTTTTCTTAACCTGTATGAAGAAGAATTCAAAACGGTATTGATTATTAACATGTTGCGACCAAATACATCCCTGGGGACAGCTTGTGCAATATCCTAAACTACTCATAGCCGAACAATGTTGTTTTCCGACATCATCTGGAATAGTACACGGGTAATGACACGTTTTATTACAAGTCAGACAATTGGTCACGTATTGTCCAACTGCTAAGTCAACCTTCCTCTGATGAATTTCCTCTACTTCATACTCAAATTCTTCGTTGGCCAAGATGTCTGTCTTGTGTTGCTCAATTACTCTTTTCTCCTGCTTGATTGTATTAATCACGTTTAGGCCTTCATGAATCTGTGGCAGTAGTCCTTGAATTGTTGCCTCAAGGTGTTTCCGCGCTTGTAATACATCTGATGTGAGTTGAAGACTTCTCGTTTCTATTTTCCCCAGCTCAGAAAAGAATAGCGAGAAGCTTTCGTTTCCCATCTTCCAGAACATCTGCCCAAAACTTCCTTCTTCTGTGTCCTTTGTATTGACAAAAAGTGCAGAGTTGTTAAATTTAAATGATCTCTCAAATGGTACTTTTGCACCTTCCAATGCCTGTATTACAGGTGGTACATTACCATCTGCGAAGGTTATAAGTACTAGTATGTTTCTTGATATATCTTTGCCAAATATAGATAGTATTGAGTCAAATATATACCTTTGATGTGGTGAAAGTCTTGCCAAAGGTGCTTGTGTCACAAAACATACAGCATCTAGAGTCTGAATGCCACGCGGAGGAGATGTCGTAAACAGCTCTCTTATTTGGTCAACGATCGCTTGGTCTTTTTCTATTCCCCGAGTGTCCCCAAAACCAGGCGTGTCTATAATGTTTAAGGTATAATCGAGTTTGCTTCCGGGTCGGCTGTGGATTGTGTAGCATGTAATCCATTCAGTCTGGGACTCTGTCTGAAAGTATGGATAGCGTAATAAGATAGGCAGGAAATAAAATGTTCATCTGTCTGATATATACTAGATTATTTTAAACTTCCGTAGTACGCAAATGTTATCGAGAAAAAGTCTAAATAACAAGTTGAACGGAAGATTGCATTTCTAGATTATTACATTATTTACAAAATGCAGGCAATTCGCAATAATAACACTTTCATCATAATTTAAGATATATCAAGTTGAACTGTCCTTGTAACTCCTTATTAATGTTTCATATTCAGCCTGGTACGACTTCAAGTATCTCTCAAGAACAACTGTAGTCATATAGTTTGCATTATGCTAACAATAAAACTAAAGACACCATATCTATACTCTATAAACTGATAACAGGCAACAAGCTAGTCTGCCATAGTGGTGTATGTATTAACAGGTAAGTATTAGGTACATTCGTTTTCTATTAATATGTTTAAATATAAAGTGCACGAAAACGACATTGAAAACGAAATAAATGCAGTTTTCCTTTAATTATATTGTTCCATTTAGTGTATAATGCCGTCATGAGGCAGTTGTGGACTGAGGACCACGTTGTTTAAGAGGTAACTACTATCAGCATGTCACGGACTTACATAACAAACCGGAATAAGTTCGTTCGTTAGCAAAGGAGAATATCAAGCGGGTGAAGTCTTGTCAGGCGAGATAATACAACAGACGAGCTCAACCACGCCAGTACGAGGTAGGATACGATGCGTTGTTGCTGTTATCGAAAGAACACAGCAAGCTACAAGTTTCGTGGAGAGGACCGTACCAAGAATGCCGGGGGTCAACCCTACTGGATACATCTACCGATGAAGTAAAAACTGTGCGAAGCCAATCTCCTTATGAAATATAGGGAACGAGAGCCCACTAGCGATTACGTTGTTGCTGCGATCGTCACCGAAGACAGCGAAAGCGACACGGAAAGCGCTAACACCGTTCCGAACAGTCAACTGACGAAGGCTGATACACGTTCCGACGTGGAGTGTGACCCTATGCTGACTGTGGAGCAGCGGAAGGAGGTAGATAACTTGGTGGCAGGGTATTCCGATGTACTTACGGAGTTAGCTGGGAGAACGTCTCACCAGAGAAGACTAAGCTGGACCAGCTGAGAAATTCCAGAAGCCCCACTACGAAGATCATAAGGTCATTCCTAAAATTGGCCGATTACTAGAGGAGTTATGTGGCCAATTTGAGCGCAATTGCGGGACAGTTGTCTGATTGGGCCCCAAGCAAGGTTATCTGGACGGATGCGTGTGAGCATGCTTTCCTAACTTTGAAAGATAGACTGATATTCTACGCTGTTGTCCATCTACCAGTTTTATGAAAAGAATTCGTTTTACGCACCGGCGCATGTAACACTGGTCTTGGAGAGCGCTACATCAGGAACACTTTTTTTCAGTCGCATATGGCACTCGGAAACTGTCCCGGCCGAGAACTATTCCGTATCAGAGAAAGAATTCTTTCGAATCGAGTTCGGTATAACACGGTTCGAATGATATTTGCACGGGCGGATGTTTATATTGGAGATCAACTATCAGAAACTCGCGTATCTCTCACAAGCGAAGCAATCAAATGGACGCCAGATGAAGTGGTCGCTGTTCCTACAACAGTACCGAATACAGATCATTTCATTTAAAGCACAGAGAACGTGGGTGCGGATTTCATGAATGGGAGTGCAGAAACTGATAAGTTAGATCAATATAATTATCGTATATCAAGTCGTATATTCGTGTCTGTAGTTAGCGTGTAGCTTCGTTGGGATTTTATTATATTCATATCGCATGTGAATATACATATTCGCACTTAGGAGCAAATTGTGAATAAAATCCCGGTTTTATGCTTAAGCGTGGGGGTGTCACGTTCTGGGGAAAAATCTGCTCATGCTTCATGATTCAAGTATGCACAAGTTTTCTTATAGTTAATTCATAGTTATGAACACGTGGTATTATGTACATATATATTATGTAAGATTACGCCTTCACAGCGATTATGGACACAAGAAACTGGCTTTTTTATGTCTGACAATGACGGAACGACCATTTCGGGGTTACGTTCAAAGTAAATTCTACGCCCAGGTATAGACGCCTATTTTTGTTTTGCACTCAGTCATTGATGCCACGACCGGCTTGGAGCAAGTTCGGGCTTTTGAGAAACGGAAAGCCTAGATAAAGAGGTAAATGATAAATTACCCCAGGTCAGTTTTCAAAAAGACCAGACCGTATCCAATAGAAACTGAGACATTCAGATCTAGGGCGGATTCTTAATAAGCAATTTGTCCAGACTACGTCCATTTTCCAGTTAATATATGTGAAAACGTCGCCAGAAGAGGATCGTAGAGAAGTTAAGATGCATTAGACTGTACTCCGAATTTGCTATCGTTAAAAGGCTTCTTGAGAATGCGTTTCGGGTGGGTGTGAGATGAGACACTCGAGGACTATAGAGAGGTAAGACACGTTTAGAGCACGTGGGAAGTATATTGTGTCGCCAGCAGTTGTGTAGAGGCGCAGTGCCAGAAGGAATAGTGGTAGAGAGTACCATAATTGTCATACGTGCCAGTGGAGCACGTAGTCAAAGGTACTGTAAGTACCAAAAGAGAAACAAGAGGCTGAGAGATGAGTAACATAATCAACATTGAAGGAAAACACTTTAAGACCCTACATTCATATGATGAAATAGTAATTGGCAACTGTGAGTATGTCATTGACTGTATTTGCGGTTCAGATATGTGTCGATGAAATTGTTGAATACATTTGATATATTTTATTAAACTGTTATACCTTTCATCTTGAGATATTTATACACCTAGACCTTGCTGACTGGTGGGCTCGGAACTATTTAATTTTTTAAACTGTCCACCTTCTCCGGTGTTAGAAATAATACCGCAGGAGTCATGTGACAATACATGTGCATGTAGTTAGAATAAGTGTACATGTAGCAAGATAATAGGTGTACATGTAGCTAGATTATAATATGTGTACATGAGGTTAGAGTATAATATGTGTACATGTAGCTAGATAATAGGTGTACATTTAGCTAGAGAACAATATGTGTATATGCAACTAGAGTATAATATGTGTACATGTAGCTAGGGAAACATGTGTACATGTAGCTAGATAATAGGTGTACATTTAGCTAGAGAACAATATGTGTACATGTAACTAGAGTATAATATGTGTACATGTAGCTAGGGAAAATATGTGTACATGTAGCAAGAGAACAACAAGTGTACATGAAACAAGGGAACAATAGGTGTCCATGTAGCCCGAGTATAATATGTGCACAGTTAACTAGGAAACAAATAGGTGTCGTTGTAGCTAGACTATAATACGTGTACATGTAAATAGAGAACAATATGTATACATGTAGCTAGATTATAATATGTGTACATGTAGAAAGAGAGCAACACTTGTACATGCAGCTAGAGTTTAATATGTGTACATGTAGATAGGGAACAATATGTGTACCTGTAGCTAGAGTTTAATGTGTACATGTAGGTAGAGAAAAAGTGAGTGTAGATGTAGCTAGATAACATGTATACATGTAGCTAGAGTACAATATGTGTAGATGTAGTGTATAATATGTGAACACGTAACTTAAAAAGAATACGTGTACATGTAGCGAGAGAAAAATAGTGTACATGTAGCTAGAGTATAATATGTGTTGCAAGCGAAACAAGTAGTAATAAGGGATACCCTACGGACAATGGGAATTAGCATTACAGAACCCCTTGGGACAATCTACGGACAATGGAAATTTAACATGGCGAAAAATCGTGGGACAATCTACGGACAAGGGGAATTTAACATGGGAATAAATCGTGGGACAATCTACGGACAAGGGGAATTTAACATGGGAATAAATCGTGGGACAATCTACGGACAAGGGGGAATTTAACATGGGAATAAATCGTGGGACAATCTACGGACAAGGGGAATTTAACATGGGATTTTTTAAAATTTTTTTTAAAAAAGGGGTAGGCAATTCAAAGACTATCTCTTTTCGAGAAATATGGCTGGCCCTGAAAAGGGCCTTTGGGTTTTCTTCTTCTTCTAATTTCTTCTTTTCCTCCACCAACTTCTTATTTTATCTCCAACACTCTTTCTCTTCTTTTTTTTCTCCTTCTCTTCTTTCTTCTCTTCCTCCTCTTCTTTCTTCCTCTTCTCATTTTCCTCTTCTTTTTCAATTTTTTCATTCCATGTTCTTATTCTTATCTTTTCCTCTTCATCCTCCTTCTCCTCCTTGATCTCTTTCATAACACCACTAATCTTGTCCTTTGCTTTCCTTAAATTGTTAATTTCCATCTTTACACGATGGGGACTATAGGAATAATGGTCTTCAACGAGTCTTATTAGCATCTGTTCCATTATTCCTAAGTTGTCTAAAACGTCTTGCAAGGTTTGTAATTTGTCCATTTGGTTTGACGCCATCTTCTTTGTATTCTTTGCAGAATGGTTTGAACGACGAATACTGTGGGTTCTTATACGAAAAGCGCGAACGTGAAGGAAAACATCCCCCTAAAACATAAAATGGATCTTACCTAGATCATGACCCAACATCGCGCGGACGTGAAGGAAAACATCCCCTACTTTCTCATTTCATATAATAAAACCCTAACTATACTCTTCACATACGCTAAGAAACCCATAATTTACTATTCACACAAACTTACTTCACCATTTACAAGCACAAACACACAAACACACACTTCCACTATTAATAAAGAGTTAGTGTTTATTTTCACACTACTCTACCTACACACATTGGCAAATCGATAGTTATTTCTTTTCTAGAGTATTGGGTAGCCCTGAAAAGGGCTGTTTTGTTTGGAACTTCATGGACACCTGGTTAATGGTGGCACCTTCCAGGCCTGGCGCCACATACACATCTTATCCCCCAGTTACTTTTTACCTTTTGGGGGGAGAGAGCAGAGGCAGGATATGTCGCTTCAGAATCCCAATTTTCACTCTCTGGGATTTTGAAATTTTTTCTTCTCTCCTTTTCCTCCTCCTCTTCTTTGTTTCTTCTTTCCTCTTTATATCTTCTTTCTTCTTCTTCTTCTTTTTTTCTTCTTTCCTCCTCTCTTATCCTTCCCTCCTCGACAATGGCTTCCGCAGCCAGTTCATTTAATATGCGCCTGGCATATTCCAGATGCACATGAAGCTCCAACAGTTTCTCAAGTCTCGTGTTCATATTTGGTGTTGATCAATCAACAAGGGTAGCTGGACTGCCGAACGAGTTTCAATTTATACTGAAAGCGCGGACGTGAACTAAAACATCCCCTAAAAACATAAAATCCATCTTACCTAGATCATGACCAAAAAACAACAACAACGCGCGGACCTAAAAGAAACACTCGCTCACGTTTTTTATGCTACCCATCACTTCAATTGACTATCCACATACACAAGGCAATCCAATCTAACCCCAAATATACACCTCAAGCACCCCCAAAAAAACAAACTAACATCATTTTAATCTACTATACACATCAATCTATTTTTTCACTTACTAACACACAAACACATACACTCTCACTATCAATGAAGAGTTAGTATTTATTTTCACACTACTCTACCTACACACTTTGCAAATAGATCATTACTTCTTTTCTAGAGTATTGGGTAGCCCTGAAAAGGGCTGTTTTTTGTTTTGCTATGGCATTCTTTTTTAGTTTCTAAGAATGCGATGTCCTCTGAGGATAGACTTTCTGGCAATAGGTCTGCTTCTTCGGAAAGAGAAGAAGAACTCTTTGGTGTCGATACGGCAATCGACAAAGCCTCTGTCAGGTTCAGGTTGCTGCTGCTGCTGCTGCTGCTGCTGCTGTTCTTGTTGTTGCTGCTGTTTTTGAAGTCTGTACTTCTCTGTCCATTCTTCTTTTTCCCTGTTCACTTCTTCTCTGAAGAGCTCTTCTATTAGGTCTTCAGTGATTTTTAACATTCTCACATTCTCTATTTCTTCTGGCTTCGGTATCAGACTGTGTCTGACCCTATGCAAATTCACGTAGGCTTCGTTGAGCTTAGCTAGTTTGGAGCACATCTTCTTAGGAGGATGAGTCGACAATGGATGGTTAGACTGGAAACAACCCCGGTTATTATAGTGAAAGCGCGGACGTGAAGGAAAACATCCCCCACACGGTTTTCGAGCCGCAACGTTCATGAGAGGGATAGTAAGAAATGAAAGAGCATCAATCCAATATTCTTATAGCTAAACTAACCACAAAGGCATTTTTTTCAAAACACAACATTTTTTATTCAAAAATCACTTAACACTAAACAACAACATTTTTAACAATAATCCAACACTATAACATCCAACAAATTTTTTTCAAATCACCAACATTTTTTTCTCAAATAACAATCTACTTTAAACAGGGCTGACAACGTTGTGAATGAAATTGTGATTTCCACTGTTGGAAATCATTAGGCCATTGATGGACACTACGTTTCCTAGCTTGAGACAAAAGATAAGCATAATGGTCACAAAACCATCGATCTACTTTCACATCGTTTCTAGCAGAAGAACGAGGATCGAAATGAGTCACTAAATGTTCTAAGGAATAGCCCAGGCTGCGATGATGCAGAAAATACACACAGTACTGTCCACACACCAAGGAATCTGTGCCTTGTAATTTCACGTTATTGAATCGGGTGGTTTGAGCATTTCTTCTCATAAAGTCGATGATATCGTCTTCCAAAGGGGGCAATCCGTACGAATCGAAATATTCCACACATCCTTCTTGAGGAAAGTAGACGGCTACCCAGTGGGTTCCTGGGAGATGACTTTCGTCCGTGTTGATCACGTAAGCTTGATGGCCTTTAGGTTTGCGATGAGGGAGTTCATCTTTAGCACAGACGACGGGATTCCAAGAAGACGTATACGAACTGTGGTTCAAAAGGTAATGAAGTTCCCAGGTATCCATTGATTTGTGTTTGTTTTCTTCACAGGTAATAATAAGTCGTCAATTCGATCCTGACTTTTTGCTTGAAAATGTCTGACGAATAAACGGTTATTCGTTCTGTTTCCTCACTCTGATTCAGGAGAGCTTCGATACGATGGATCTCTTGAGTGGTTAATGGTGGACAAGAATGTTCACGCAAGTCTTTATACCACTGGTGCAACACGTCTTTGTTCGAGATGAGACTCCAAGCTTCGTCCAGATACTCGTCCAATTTTTCTTCTTGACTCAACATCAGGCATTTATCGTGTTGAATTTGACTGGGATGATCGTTTTGACATCCATAGCAGTTTTTCTTGATCAATTCTGTTATTTTGTCGACCAAGTGTTTGGCAAAACAGGAGACTAAATGGGCTTCTTGTTCTGGCCATCTCGACTTCATCATGATTACTTCTTCTTTTTCCACAGTCTCCTCACATTTCATGTCCAAAGTTTCTCCACTAGGTAAAGAGGGATAACAGTCTTCCATGACTTCTAGTAATCTAGAATGACTTCTCTCAAACTGTTGATTTCTATGGTATTGTCGAATTCTGCATACAGGATGACGTTCACTGTGTTTGGTGCGATTAAAGCTTCTGCAAACTGAATTTCCACACGAATCTGGCCAGATTTTATAGGGTGGAAATGTCCCTCGTCGCTGCCTTGGTCAGGAGTGAAATCAAAAGCCCACAAAGCATAGCCTCCGTCATAATCGTCGTACGTAATGCCGTGACTGGTGTTGGTTCCTAACTGTCCGGTGGCTTCGTACAGGGACAGGTACGACCTCAAATAATTCTTCGCGACACCAAAGTTAGGCTCAAAGGGTCGGGTACACAAGGTCTTGCCATCGCGACTGACTTCGATCTTGGACACTTTGTAATGTTGAAACTCAAAAGGATTTTCGTGGTAGGCTCCGTTGAAGGCTGAATTCTTGACGATACCAACAATCAAACGTTTGGGTAACTGTCCTTGGAACAGATGATCTTGGATCATGGATTGCTGTCCAGCAGGAATGGTGAACGTTTTCACTTCCACACGTCGGATCGGATACTTGGCGGTCGTTCTGCTCAATGTCTGACTGATGTCGTTACCTACTTTAGGTAACACTTCTACGCGACGCACGTAGAGTCTGGCTTCTTCGATTTTGGTTTTGTAAGGGGAATTTTGTGCAGCCATCAAATGGAAAGCGGCACTGCTACGATTCAGTCTCAAGCGGATATCCACCCCGTTCAGCAAATACTTTTCTTGTAACCACATGTCCAAATGCAAGCGATCCATCAGTTCTAAACTACGACTTTGATGAATTTTCTTTCGTCGTTCTACAAATCCCGTTGTGTTTTGAGCATCCCCAGCAACTGTAATGCTGTTGAACCTAGTCGCTTGGTCAGGTTTCCATACCACGCAAGCATCCAGATGAGTGTTCTTGGCTTCTTTTCCGTACGTCAAGAGATTTTCCAGGTAGGCTCGATAAGGGTAAGTATCCATGCTGCTGCTGACCAGTTTGTTATTCAAGTACAAGTCCACTTCACTGAACAAGGAATGCATGAAATTATTGATGGGAGCTACTACATCATCATCGGCTAGGTTAGCGTTGGGTGGTTCGAACACTTTCACTTTTAAGTATAGGTAACTGCTATTCAGATCGATGTAATCTTCGGGCTGTCCTTTGATTTCAAACTCGATGGGAGCGGAATCGGTCAATGAGGAGACCGGGTGAAATTCCACCCACTGGGATTCTTGCATGGTCATCATGGTAGGGGGCATGGCAAACAGATCCAGTTCCGTCTTGGAACAAGCGCAAGACTCTCGGTGCATCATTTTTTGTTGCTGTGTTTCAATAATCGAAAACGTCTAAGTCTCGAACGGTTCTTCTTTTCTTGGCCTTTCTCGCTTGAAGTCTGGTGAAAGGGTGTTTTCTTCGTCGTCTCTTTCTACCTTGTCCTTGCTGAATGCTTGACTCGGTAGCGTGCAGGGCATTTATAGGTGTGTCTCGTCGGCCCAAAATGTCTTTGCCCGTTTGCAGCAAGACATTTTTACCTGCCCTCATGAAGGCTTCTTTAGGGTTTTGTTTGTCGATGATGACATTTTGGAGAAATTCTTTGCCTTGCGTCAGTGCCGCATCTTTCAAGGCGTGCAATCCGCGTGTCACCATCGGTTTCAACACTGGGGCCACCGAACGAAAGGCCGATTTTAACATGTCTCCTAAACCGTGTCCTCGCTGTCGAGCCACCCCTTGGTACACTGGATACATGACTTACTTACGAGTCGTGAGAGAACCGTTTTCGAAAATGGAGTTTCACCGTGACTTTTCCTTTGGTGAATGGAATATTTTGTCCCAAATCTCCTTTTATAGTAATGTTGACCGTGTCCAAATACGACTTGCTGACCGGCAAATAGTGAGGATGGACAAATTCGCGGTGGACGTGGTAAGTGTTTCCACCTTCCTCGTCAGCGTTTGCGGCAGAATCCACTTTGAAAGGAATGACACGCAGTAACGGTACGGAGGTGTGTCCCACCACGTTGTATTCCACCACATCGGAATACACAAAGATCAAATTCAGTCCTTGGTTCAGTTCTACCGGGAAACGAAAATACCTCGCAAAAGAGTCGTTGTCGTGAATGACTGCTAATTCGGGGCTTTTTTTTTTGTTCTCCTATCTTCCTCAGCTCCGTGTCACCGCCCAATATGTCGAACAATTCAGGACAAAATAAGAAAGACATGAATTTTTTGGACCCCTCAGAAAATTTCATCAGAAAGCGACGAGCTATTTTGTGGTATTCCAGGGTGACACTTTTTTGGACATTCCCCAAAGCTTTATGGAACACGCCATTAAACCTGGTGGCTATGGTGCTGACCAAATGTTGACCGCTGAAATAATAGCCTGCGGGAATGATCAAGTTGTAGGTCCACGTTTGAGTTTTGTCATCATAGGTTTTATTGGTATATGTGCTAATCTTATTTAACTCCTCTTGCAATGGTTTGTCATGAACTTCCACCTTAAACCAATTTTGCTGTGGAATGACATTGAGGACTTGGGTTGGGTGAATCATTTCTACCAAAGCCACTTCCCAATGGGCTTCGTGATCTAAGGGGATGGCTTGAGGTAATTTGGCCGTGTAACAGCACAACGTGTTGTTGGGAAACACCTCCATGGAACTGTCACTGGGTAAGGTTAAGTAAAATTGGTTTTGGTGACTCATAATTCCAGAGTTCTGTGACTGTCCGAGGGAATATTAGTGGATGTCAGAGGTGTGTCTCCGCCCAAAATGGGGTTCTGGTTGTGGTTGTTGTTGGAGTGGTGACTGGCACTGGCACTGGACACAACGTTCCCGTTCGAGGAGAATTTCAGGGAGGGATTGGGAAGTAGGTAACCGATGCAACTGCTCAATAAAATGGTCCACAATTGTTTGTCTCCTTGTTGCAAACTCAAATTGGCGATGGCTGCCCCGATGACACAATACACCACGAAGATTTGGCAGAAAAAGACGATTTGCGTTTTAGGCACACGTTCTCCACACCACACCCACAAGGGTTGTTTTTGTAAATCTTGCACAGAAGAACTAGGGGAAGAAGGACTGGTCGACGTAGCTGCGTCTGATGTGTGAAAGGGCATGATGGTCACTTCTTCTTTTTATAGTCGATGACTTGCGAAGCGTCGATCCAAGAATCGAAACTGGGTGGATATCCTTTCCAACGTACTTTGACTTCTTTGACACGTCGTTTGCCCACTTTACGGGTTCTGCGTTCGAGAATGCTTTCGATGTCGTACACGTCGTCTTCTTTTTTGGTGACACGTTGTAACTCGGGCAAATAAAACGTTCCTTTGAGTACTTCTCCGTTCATGTCTTCCAATTTATAGACGGTAGGATGACGGCCATGTACTCGTCCAGTGACGCGAAACAGTTCGGTCGTCCAGTTAGGTAAGTAACCTTTGTCGAAAGTGCGTTTGGTTTTGCCAATGCGCACCCAATCTCCTACGGCCAACTCTCCACTTTTCTTGGGGACAGCCCTCGTCGGGGACGTACCGAACAGACGCTCAAACACCAGCACTTCGTTGTCGGGAGTCACGTCTTGCGGGGCACGTCCGATGCTTCGATGGTAAGATTGGTTGTACGCTTGCACCAGGTGCGGTAAGATGTCGATGTACTTCAGAGTGTGGTGATGCGTAAAATATTTCCACATGCGTTCTTTCAAAGTACGTTGAAAACGTTCCACGATGCTGGCTTTGGTTTCGGGATTCTCGGTGGTAAAAAAATGAATGTCACGTTTCTTTAATTCTTTTTGGAAAGCTTGGTTCAGAAATTCGGTGCCTTTGTCCGTTTGCCATCGAAGAGGGCGACGGCCGCTTTGTTTCAACACTCGTTGCAGGGCTCGCACTAACTCGCTGCTGGATTTGGAAGTCAAGGGTACGACCCAGGCAAATTTGGAAAAGACGTCGATGACACAAAACAGATATTTGTAGCCACGATTGTAGCTGGCCAAATGAGAGACATCGGCTAAATCGGCTTGCCATTGATGATCGATGCCTTCCACTCGGGTGCGACTTCTGGCAAACTTGCGTCGAATGGGTTTGTGTAAAGTGTAGGTAGCTTGTTCTTGTAACCATCGTTGCACTTGAGGTAAACGGAGACTTTTCAGTCGGGTTTTGGCAGCACGATACAATTTTTGAACTCCTGCGTAACCTGCAGGATGGGAGGGATCGTAGTAAATGCTGGCTAAGACTTTTTCCATTTTTTATTTTGTGTTGGCGTTTTAATAAGTCACCCACTCTTCGGTGATGCTACTTTGGGTGGGTCGAAAGGGTGGTTTGGAAACGGATTTACGTGTCCGATGGGCTACGGGAGTAGAAGTCAAAGGTAGTGGTGGTGGTGGTGGTGGCAATGGAATGGCTTTGGTTTTCTTTTCTTTTTTCGCTTCTGGTTTCCCTTCTTTCTTTTTCACTTCTGTCGAAGGAGGCGTGGACATCATCTTTTTAACCCAAGCTTTCATTTCTTCTCGTTGGGGTGTGGGGGACGGGGTCAATAAGGATGCTGCAATCTTACTCGAAATGGGAGCTGATGACGGTGTTTGAAACACTTCGCGCATCTCTTCTTCCTCAGGTCTTTGTGGGGTAGCATCTCTGGTGACCCTTGGGGATGGTAGTGGTGGTAATGATGATGATGGTGCTGGACTTTTCATCAAGGTCTTAAAATCTTTTAGAGTGGGTAAAGCTGTTTCGTCTAAAGCTTTCTGGTGAAAGAGTTGCAGTCGTTGCAAGAGTTGACCGTACTTTTGCGATTTTTCTGTTTCGGACAAATCTTGGCGATCCATCAAGGATTGCAATTCATGTTGTAACTGGGACATTTCGCTCAAATTGGGATTGGGAGGTAAATGCGGGGTGCGTTGTTCTTGCCACCGATGGTATTCCATCCATCGTTTGTAAGGCACTAAAGCTAGTTTTCGTCCTTCCATGGGGTTGTCAGGGGTCGATTCTGAGATCTTAGGACTTTCGAAGGCCTTTTTATCTTGCTCCCATCAGTCCTCCCAACATGGTTCCCAAGACTCCTTTCAGTATGGGGCCTAACAAGAGAGGCAAAATGCCTCCACGTTGAACCAACATCTTCTTTTTTTGACGAATGGGAATTTTCTTTTGAACCATTTGGCGAAGAACGTGACGATGTTTGCCTAAGCATTGTTTCTGGTGTTTGGACAAAGGGATCGTGCCTTTCAAAACGTTCAAACAACATTCGCACACGGTATCGATGACCTCTTTGGAGGCCGTTTGAATGAGTTTTTTTCGTAGGGGTGAAGAAGCTTTGGACAGGACAGATAACAGGTCCCCATGTTTAGCTAAACGTGGTGGCAGTCCTTTTCTTTTCTTTCCTTGGGGTTTTCTGGAGGGTGACATTTTTGCTTGTGGGTTCCGGGACATTCACCGAACAGACACTAACGTCGATGACTTAACGCACACCCTTTTATCTTTTTTTTGGGACTATCGCTTTGTCATAAAGGTGACAATGTTTTTCCCAAAATCGCCAAGGAATCCTCCCCTTTGTTGACGCCTCTTTTTCTTGGAACGACTGTGTCTTTTCTTAGGGTAATGTCGATGCTTGGCTAAGCGCTTTGTTGGATGACGCGTCTGCCTTTGTCTCTTTCTTTTGTGGCTTCTTGGAGGTGACATCTTTTTTTTTTTTTACAAGTTCACTGATACCCCGACTTGGTCACAGGCTCTTTTTATACTGGAACGCGTCGCCACTGATTGTCTTTACGTTTTATCAGTTTGAGGACAGGCATGACACGTCGTGCAGGGGTACGCAACGGACTAAATCGAGCCAGTTCTTGCTTGGACAAATCCAGTAAACTTTGTAACATGCCCGATCTTTCTTGGACTTTGATTTTGGGAGAAGGTACTTTGTGAGCAGCAGCCACTGCCACTAAATTGGAGGGTCCTGCCACTGGGGAAGTTCTTTTGGGGGTCATCAACGGAGATGTTCTTGGTGTGATCAACGTCTCCAAGTACTCTTCAGTTCTGGGTGTCATCAACGGAGAAGTGGATGAACGTGAGGATGCCGGAGACGCAGTCACTGCCGTGGCAGGTCGTGGTTTGCGAGTGTAAGGTTGCGTCCTGGCCGAAGTGCCTCTCTTGCGACTAGTTTTCTTCTGTGGACTTTTCTTTTTCTGGGGACTTTTTCTCTGTTTCTTTTTCTGGGGGCTTCTTTTCTTTTTCCGGGGTGGTGTCTGGTAAGAGGAGGGTCCTGCCACTGGAGAAGTTATTTTTCTTGGGGACCTGGTCTTTTTCTTTTTCTTCTTGGGGCTTCGTTGGACGTTTGTCTTGGGGATAACTTTGGGGGCATTAGGATCCCATCTTAAGAGTGAGCGAATGATGACCCCTCCTAGAGTACCGCTCCCTCCAGGTTTCAAAATGATTTGTTTTTTGGTTTGAGTGTCGATGCGGGGATCGGCCAGTTGGACCAAAGCGACTTTGTTTCGATCGAAAAAGCGTTGGGTTTGATGAGGAATCTGAATGATTCCTTGGAGTAATTGACGTGCCGTCACCGTGAACCATGGTAAGACTTCTTTGAGACTAGCTTCTAAGACACGGGCTCGTGTTTGTGGATCTTTTTCTCGACTGATGCCATACAAGGCACGAATCAATTTGACGGGAAGATGCGACTGAAGGGACGTCATGTTCACACTGTGTGAGACAGACGAAAAAGGGTCTGAGGTTTTTATAGATTTTTTGATGGGGAGTGAAATGAAGTCGAGGACGGAGACGTGTACAGGACAGGCCCTCCGTCTTGGCACCAGTGGTGAAACAAGTGGGTACGAAATCGCAAATCCTCGGGGGTCGTAGGTTTCAAATCGACGAGTAAATAGGCGTGTGGTGTTTGAGTGGCATCGTCGTACGCCTGAGTCAGCCAAGGCGTTCCTAACTGTTTGGCTAAGACTTGCACTTGCGATTTATCTCGAGGGCTTTTAAACAAGACCACGTAATGCGCATTGAGACTGATGGTGCGATGGGCTTTACTTTGTTGAAACAAATTTTGGGTGATGTAAATGACACTGGCATTACGGTGATGCCCTTTGCGCGTGAACCACAATTTAATTTCTTCTTCGTCTTCTCCTAACATGTCGTCGAAAATGACCAAATGGGTTTGACGGGAGTCAGAGACGATGCCGTCGTCTTCTTTAGGAATGCCTTCCACAAACACGATGGAATCGCCTTGACTTTCTCGCAAGAGGCTGTACGCCGATTGCCACTCTTTGTAACACCACACGATCCGTTGAGGGGGTCGATCGATCAAATGATGTTTATGTTCGATCAAACGTTTGACGAATTCGGTTTTGCCTGAACCGCTAGGTCCAGCAATGAGCATGTTAAAGGGATGACGAAGATACAAAGCCTCCCAACTGGCACGATCTAAGTGTTCGTCGATGACTTTGACAGTAGAGGAAGAGGGAGCAGAGACAGCAGAGGTAGCCATGGTGTCAGAAATGTCACTTGTGACACGAAAACAAACAAGACAAGAGTTTATATACTTTTTCAGAACACGTTTATTGAATGTTTCAAATATGAACACGAAAGACAAAAATACATACAACCCAAATAGTGATGTACAGGAATATAAAACACAGCAAAGCGATCAAAGTGGAATATAAACAAGTGTCTGTACAACATGTTTTGGTTAACCAAGATGTCCTAGGGACAGTGTGTAATGTTCTTACAGTCTCTACATGAGGTATTGTTACACAAGTGTCCTCCCGGAATGACCTTTCAGGCATGTCCATGACAGTCCTGTCCTGAAGCGAGTGGTTGTTCTCGGTGACGGGTTCTTCTGACACCGTCACTAACACAGGTTGAAAAGTAACTTTTTTCCTTGAACAACTCTTGTGCATACTGGGCCACTTCTTGGGTCCAAGCCTCAAAACCCCCCTTTTTCCAATCACGAACATCTGTCCAATGAGGGTGTAAGTCACAAGCTACACACACATCGTCATACACGTCTTGGGTCGCTAAAAGTTGACGAATCTTTTTTTCCTGTTGAGGTCGAGAAGTATCCAGATGAAACCGCAAGGCTTTGAGCAAAAGGAGTTTTTCGTGACCATTTAAGGCCATGGAGGTGGTAAGTACTGATCGTAAAGAGTCCACAAAGAATCGGCTGGTAAACGAAATCCCAGAAAACAAGTCACTAAGACACACACCACTTGTCGCCCAAAATTGAATGGATACAGTTCTTGTAATAATTGATGGTAATGATCCACGGTTTGAATATGGTCATTGAGTTCCTTCCACGGAATCTGTTGGATGACATGTGACATAAGTCGTGGCATGGCAGCCTGTTTTTATAGTCTCTTTGTTTCGGAAACAATACACGTACTTTCTAGCCAGAGATCTTCGTTCTCCAGTAGGGAATCTAAATCTTGCATACTGTAACCGAAACTTCAGAGTTCGTTTAGAAGTTTCCTCTTCCTCTAAGTAGATTCCACGTAAAATATGTTGATAATCCTTTAACTTGTCTTCCTCAATGTATTGCTGTAGGTGAATCTCGAAGTAACCAAAATAATGAACATTTCGATCATTCACTAACTCAAAGTGTTGAACAAGGTCTGACCACTGAAACAATTTCTGACGAATCAGTTCTCTTATACCATTCAGGTACCAGTGGTTAAAGATCTGGTGACGTAACGGATGCAATTGTTCTTTACGTTTCACTTGTATTTTCACCAGCTCTCGGTAAATGCGTTCTCTCAACTCCACAGGCAAAGCACGAATGTTCTCTAGCAAAGTATCCATGAATAGGTCATACTAAATCCTCTTTGGTCTGACACAAGAAATGTACTCTTTGCACAAACATGGTTTCACTTCAGTGTCAAATTTAAATCGTTGAGTCACTAATCTACACATTACAATTCGTTCAGAAGTTTCCTCTTTCACCAAGTTGACATTGTGTTCAAGATGTTGGTAATTCGTTAACTCTTCCTCTGGAATTCGATGCAGTACGTTTACAATGATGTAGGTAGAATCGTCCATACCAAACCAATCCTTTTTAAAACTAGAGGATCGTTGATCAATGTCTGTCCGATGGAACACTTTCAATTGAATCAATCCTTGTATAGCCTTCAGGTACCAGTGGTTCAAACACCGGTGACGTGACGGATGCAATTGTTCTTTACGTTTCACTTGTATTTTGACCAGCTCTCGGTAAATGCGTTCTCTCAACTCCACAGGCAAAGCACCAATGTTCTCTTGTAAAGTATCCATGAACAGATGATTATGGTAAGAAGTTACTTCAATGTCTCGGTCCCACTAAGGGTAAGTAATGACAATTCGGCGACCATCGAGCATGTTCTACGTAGGCCGAATCTTGCGGTTCCCAGTGGTGAAGTGTCACATCGCAACTGAAGCACCTGACTTTATCTCCTTCGCCCAAGTAGAAAAATCCGGCTCTGGCTAATTCTTCGGGGGTCGGTCCTCCCAGATACTTTGGCCATTTTCCTTTGAACGATTGAAGACGATTTTCAAAGTCGCAGTATTCCGACAAACGCACAGGAAAAGAATATTCGTTTTTCACAGGTTCGTTTCGATGAGGGTTGAGTGACATGGGTAGGAGTTTGCTCAGGGCTGGATGACATCCGTAGGGGGGTAGACGTGAAGGTGAACATTCCCCTTTAAAACGAAACCCAGTAAAATGTCCAAGAGGACGAGCAGCATCGCTTTCGCATCCCACAGGTTTGACACGCACAGCATCACTTTCCATGATAGGGGTAGGGGCACTAAAGTTCCCATGATGCTTTACGGCATCGCTCAGGTCACAAGGTACAGCATCGTATCCATCGCAAGGCTCACAATCGCACTCGTCTGCAAACTCCGTGACGCAATTACAATGGTAACCACATGGACAATCGCAGTTTCCTTCCGGACATTTTCCGTCGCAATGCCTGGGTCTTATCCATCCAATATTAGTCACACTAGAGGAAGATACAACTTTTTTACAATCCCCAAACTGGAACGATGTCTTTTTCAAAGTATTCATCTTGTTCGCTCGGTCTTGGTAGTCACAATGAACTATCGATCTTGCCTAGGGTTCCTTTTTTATATACAGACCAATACCGACGTGACCGTAAGGTAAGGTGAAATGATTGGGAAGTCGAACTCGCTTCTGGTATACAATTTGATAGACTTTTTCCAAGGGCCGACTGACGATGTGGTGAGTGGGTAAACGTACAATTTTGTTCGGTTGGTAGGTGGTCACTTTAAAGTTTCCATCCTCTCCCGATTGCAAGGCTTCTTTCAATACCCCAAAGTTGACCACTCGACTGGTACGATAATTCAGAGTCAGTCCTTTCACTTTGCACGTCGTGTGCACTTTTCCTTGTTTGTCACGGTATTCGTAGCCGTAATTTTTGGGACCGCCACTGACGAAACTTAGAATCTTGTCGTCGGGATGTTCGTCTGTCCAGGCTCCTAAACGGTCTCCTTCGATGTTAGGGTGATGTTGAATCGGGTGATGGATGTAAATGCAACTGTCCGTGTCAAAGTACAGGACACGTTCTTCTAACAGTTCTAAGGCTTCGTACAATTTTAAGCGAGCATGGGCTGTCACGTAAGCCGCAATGATGACATTTCCAAAGGGGTCGTCTTGTACAAAGTCCAGATCTTCTTCGTAATTGACCAAGATCAAATCCTCGCGAACGACGTCCACGTGTTTCATGAATTTGGTTTTGTCGTGAATCATCTGAAAGTAGCGGGAAGGTTCTGTCAAATATTCCGTCTTGGGTAAACACGGTCGTTGTGCCATTTTACCCCACAAGCAATTTAACATCACTTTGGCAAACGATCGCCTGCCTTCGTTTTTCTCGATGTGGTCTAAAGTGATGCCTTCTTGTGCGTAGTATTTCTCTTTGAATTGTATTTGGTCTTCGGGAGTGTGACACCAGGAAGGATAGCCGCTGGCTTCTTGCTTCAGTTTCAAAAAGGCATCCACGTAGTCGGCAAAAATGCTTTTCTGAGTAGGGTCACCCTTGTGGTATTGTTGCGTCTTGGGAAAGTGGCAAATTTCGTACACTTCTAACAGTTGGTATCCCATGTCCAGAGCTTTGAACAATTCTACGCTGACCCAGGTTCCCGTCAAGGCCCGTTCTTCTTGGCTGTGATGACAAGGCTGGTCTTGGTTGCACGTTTCGGCACAAGTACGGCACAAAGGAAACATCAGTTTGCCTTGACAATGGTGAGGTAAGACGGGATGGTATAGGATCGTGGGAGGCAAAACTTTACACTTGATCAAGCCTTCGTATTGTCGAATGTTGACCAGGTCGATGTGTTCCGTGAACAATTGCGGGTGCCCTACGGGAAAACGACAATATTTGCACACGTAGGGATACAGCGAACACACGTCCAAGTATTTGATTTCTTCTCCGTTCTCTTCGTCGGCTTGGTACAGCAAACAGGTGGCATTGGTCCTTCCTCCGTACAAACTATCCCTCGGGTTCAGCGGGTCCATGAACTGGTAACTTTCCACGAGGTGTTTAAACTCGGGATCGGTTTTCATACGGTGATCGTACTCGTGTTCCCACATTTCCACCACTTGGTATCCTTCCTGTTCCAACTTTAGGCGTCGCTGACAAGTGTCCTGGTACAAGTCTTCCATGGTTCGTTGCAAAAACTGATTTTTAGTGTCACGGTCAGGGTAACAGACGGGACATCCGTGAAATAAGCAACCGTTAAACTCGTACACGATCTTGGGGTTTTCTAAGTCCCAGCCATCGACCGAATACGTTCCGATGGTCTTTTCGCCTCCTCCGTTGCGGGCATGCTGAATCCATTTGTCTTCCTTGTCACACAAGTAATGTAACCAACGTAGGGCTTTGACCGAGTATTGACGCTTGACATAGTGGGTCGTTTGAGGACTGATGACAGCCACGGTGTTTTCAGGCATGAATCGTTGGCGGTACACTAAGGAACACGCTTTGGCAATGGTGCAAGCTTCTTTGAAAGGATCGACCCCTCCGTGTTCCATGAACAGTTCTCGAAATTTTCCACAGCAACGTCGTAAAATGTCCACGTCGGAACGACAATACTTTAGCATTTCTTCCTGAAAGTCGAAAGGGTCCGAGGCATGAGCCTGGTACCAAGCGTAGAAAGCTTCTCGTTGTTCGGTACGCATGTTGTCGGGGTCGTAATAGTGAGCCTCAGGTAAATGGGGTAGAACGGCATGTTGATTGGCTTCCGTATTGAAAAAGTGTGGAAAGTACCCTTTAGCCATTTCTGTCATTCCAAACGTTTTAGGCATTCGACTCAAAGGCATGGTCAAGTAACTCATCGAATCTTTAAACTGTACTTGTCCCACTTGCATGAAAATGATTTTGGCTCCGTTCAAAGTGACTTTAGGACGCTCGGTGCCTTGTTCCGCATAGTACCTCAAAAGAAACTGTCCATCGTATCCGGATAAATTGTGAGCCATCACCGTGGCATGACGATGACAATCTCCGTAACGTTCGATGTCCTCTTGGCTCCACGTCTTGTCGATGGGGTCTAAGACCCATTGGGCAAAATCGGCTAACGTGTTTGGTCCCCGAAAGATTTTTTCACGCCCTCCTGGTATCTTGCTACAGTGAGGGCAATGACTGAAGATAGGTTCTTGAATGCACTTCTCGCACGCTCGATGAGCCACGCAGAAATTAGGAATGTGAATGCCGGTCTCTTGCATGCATTCGAAATCGAAAAAGATGAAATTGCCTTTCTTCTTGTGACCGTCCTCTTTCTCTGGTGGGGGTTGGTATTTTTGCACGTAGCATTGGTGTTCCAAGTCCACGATGTGGTGACAAATGTGACATTTTTTCTTTCCTCGACATACGTGTGCCTTGGCAGCATTGGTACATATGACTTGTTCACACGTAGGGCACAATCTCAGGAGTTGACAAGCACATTTCTTCTGTGAACCTTGCGTTTTCAGATGTTGTTGGTAACAGGTAGGGCTGACAAACGTGCGCAGACAAGTTGAACAAGGCACTGGTTCTTCGCTCAGACAGGGTGAAGAGGCCAAACATCCTGAGCATTTCAATCCACAATGCTTGTGTTGCTCTCGATTATTATAACCATGGTCACATTTCTCACAGTAATAACCGTATCCCAGAAATCCGGTGATACTGGTAATCGTATCGAAATGGTCATCGTGATGATAAACATGAATGTATTTTCCGTCCTTAAAATCTTGGCCTCGAAACAATAGAGGTCCGCGCATTTCTTGAGGGTGCACTTTCAAGGTGTATCGTGGAGCTAGGACATCTTGCAATTTTTGCATCTCAGGAATGCCACAGGGTGTGTCTTTGGGTAATCCGGCTTGTTGTAACAAGAGTTCTGCTTCGTTTCGTTGTTTGGCTCGGTCGGAACGTTGAATAGTGTCCCAGGTTCTTTTCCATTCTACCGTGTCGTTCTTGTTGGCATAGGTTCGTCCCACCACGATGGCACGGGCTAAACACATCTGGTCTTGAGGGTTGTTAATTCGGACGAGACTTGTTTTGGTGTTGCGAAGGTCGTCTACCAATAACATCTTTTTGCGTCCAGTCCCTTGAGGAGGAGAGACGTGGGTCATGTCCAGTGTGGCTTTTCCATCGGTGATGTCAAACTGGTCATTAGATTGTTGCACGTGTTGAATCTTGTCCATGACTTTGGAAGCAGTCAATTCTGCAGGGGTGCTAAACTCGATCCAAACAGGGGATTTCAAACCGTCGTGTTGTATGGAAAGTCTCAAGCGATCGTCTTCTTTGGGTTGACATTGCTGCTTGAGTGAAGTGAGCAAAGAATCCCACACCTCGGTGATGAACACTTCTGCTTTCTCTAACGGCACTTCAGCCTTGAAATCTTTAAACTTCACCGTGTATTTGTAAGCCGTGGTTCTAAATTTTCTAGAGGAGCGCTTTTCCGTCTCTCGAATGGAATAGTACTTTTCAGGGTTGACTAAGGGTGGTGAACTTGGTTTAGAGGGTTCGGATTCTGGTTCACTCATGTCCTCTTCAAAATCACTGGCATGAATTTGTGCCAAGATTTCAGCCCTGGTACGAGGCGATAGATCACGTTTCTGCCTCTTACTTTCTTCTTCTTTCTTCTCGAATGAATGGGATCGTTTCATCTTGAAAGCAAAAAGTCAAATGACTCAAGTTCAAACACCATAAACTACTTTATAGTCATAGCAGACCAGCGTATATAAAAGGATGTGTGTCTTGTCCTTTCACTATTCATTTCACTCTCAAGCCGAACACAACGATGGAAGAGACTGACCAGATGGAACGTTTCGTCAGAGCTTTGCGAGGGGTCATTAGAAAATTCTCTTCAGACCAGCCTACGGACTACTCTCCTTCCTTTAGAGATAAAAGTCAAGATACTTGCTATATCTGTCAGAAGAAAGGGCATTGGTCTTCAGAGTGTCCAGACCGTCAAAAAAGAAAAAAAACAGGGGATAAAAAAGACAAAAGTCAAGATACCTGTTATTATTGTAAAGAAAAAGGACATTGGTCTCCAGATTGCCCAAAAAAGAAACAAGAGGAGTCAGAAGAAAAGAGGAATTCTTCAGAAGAAGAGAGGGATTCTTCTGAGGAAGAAAGAAGACAGGTGAAGAAAAAGAAACAAGAGAAAAAAAGAAGAAGGGAAGAAAGCGAGGAGGAAGAAGAAGAGGAAAAGAGTGAGACGGTGAAGAAATTCAAAAAAGAGAGAGACTAAACAAGGAGACAGAAGAAGTCAATGAACTTTTAATTAAAGTGTTGTGTTGTGAATTGTGAATTGAATTGTAAAAAATGGAGAAAAGAATAAATGAATGATATAAGGTAAGTGTCTTTGAGTTATGATTTTAAAATAAGAAGCTACACTCACGCACTCATACACAGACACGTACTATAAGGGTAACATGGGTGGGTTATTTTTTTTTTTGAGTTATTGGCAAATTGAAATTGTATTTCTTTTCGAGAAATGTGGGTGGCCCTGAAAAGGGCCTTTTTTCTTCATGGTGTAGGGGTGAGTTTAAGCAATCAATTTTAACTGCCTTAAGCCTTTGCCACGGCCAAGGCCTACTTCTGGACTGCGTAATGTTGATGATGATAATGATTGGGTTGAAATCACTAAGGGTGGTACGGTAGGCTTAGTCACAGGGTTGACATGTTTGGCTCGGGAAGGTCGTATTCTCTTCGGTCGTGATAAAGAAGTCTGATACATTTGTTTCAGACTTCTTAACTCCGCTAAAATGTCCAACAGTACCGTGACCGTTTCATTTTCACCCTCTTGTTTCTTTGCTGCTACTTCTTCTTGCTGTTGTTGCTGTTGTTTTTTTCTTACCTCTTCTTCTTGTTGCTGTTGCTGTAGGAGAAAAGTCTGTTCCGCTTCCTTTTGTCGTTGCATAAATTTCTCCAATTCTTCTTTCTGTCTCTGTCTAAAATTCTCCACTTGCGGTAATGAAGAAGGTAACGAAGGTTCCGGAACAAATTCTTGCGAGGAGAGAAAATCCACAAAATCCCAATTCACTTCTTCTGAAAGTAAGTCCGAGTTCCCTTGGGCAGTCTCCCCTGCTGGTGCAGCCCAATGGATCGTTTTCTGAGTTTCCGTCATGTTGAATCACTGTCGCATAGATTGACTGCACACAAGCGCTAGCGAATCTATATTGACTACGTGACGTCACAGACTGCTCTCTTCGGATTGGATGCGGGCTGACTGAATTCTGTAACGCGTGTTCGGATTGGTGAATGAACTCAATCCGTTTCAATCCCTCCTGTCCCTATAAATAAGCGCCGTTCACTGCATTGATTCACCTATTCTCGTCGCTTCAAGATGTGGACTACAGTTGAGTCATCCACCCTTGTGTCTTCCATGATGTTTCGGACAGACTTGCTTATGTATGTCCGATCGAAGTGGACCGTTGTCCACAGGACCAACACCAGCCTGTGGATACGTAGGATCTACGTCGAAAGACAAGGATGCCTGAAAAGAGTGCTGATGTACGGACCAACAGTAAGACGCAGCCTAAGGAGAAGAAGAAGACCAATGCGGTGCCATTTATGTTTATGTTTATGAATACATTAACATAAACCCAAAGGCCCTTTTCAGGGCCAGCCATATTTCTCGAAAAGAGATAGTCTTTGAATTGCCTACCCCTTTTTTAAAAAAAATTTTAAAAAATCCCATGTTAAATTCCCCTTGTCCGTAGATTGTCCCACGATTTATTCCCATGTTAAATTCCCCTTGTCCGTAGATTGTCCCACGATTTATTCCCATGTTAAATTCCCCTTGTCCGTAGATTGTCCCACGATTTTTCGCCATGTTAAATTTCCATTGTCCGTAGATTGTCCCAAGGGGTTCTGTAATGCTAATTCCCATTGTCCGTAGGGTATCCCTTATTACTACTGAAACACATGTGAACATATAGTAAAATAAAGTGTGGAATTTCAGGTGGAGAATCGTATGGTAATCTGTCCATGTATCTAGCTAATAAAATGTGTACATCTAACTATATAATCGTATGGGTACATGGAACTAGAGAATACATAGTTGTTAATATAGCCAGATATAAATATGTTTACATGTAATTAGAGAATAATATCATTATATGTAGCTAGACGATAAGGTCCATGTAGCTTAATAACATGTGTTATTTAGCTTAATAACATGAAGAGTACATGTAGTGAGATAATTAAATTGTACTGGTCGATATAGAATAATACATGCAAACCGGATAATGATATTTGCACATATGGCCACATATAGTGAAGAATGTATTTACATATAAGTACAGACTAATATGTATATATGTAGCAAGACTATATATATATATATATATATATATATATATATATATATATATATATATATATATATATATATATATATATATATATATATATTGCAATACAAACTAATATATTTAATTGTAACTAGAGAAAACATATGTATAGATGTGACTGGGATTGTATGTGTTCCTGAAGCTGGAAACTAATATATGTACGTTTAACTAAACAACATGTTGCGGTAGCTACAGGACCGCGAGTGGCCGAGTGGTCTAAAGCGCTCGCCTATATCGATCACTGCTATCTCACTTCTGTCAGTATGGGTTCGAGTCTCAAGCTCGGCCAACGTGGGTATGTGAGAAAACTTGCCAGTAGTTTTTTGTCATTAATAGCCTGTCCTGAGCTAGTGAAAGGAGGTAATCCAAAGACAATAACAACAAAAGTATAAAGGTAAAATATGTTTTGCTTATTTATCTATCATCTATCTATCTATCTATTTATATACACACACGCATATACAGTTCTAATACATGCTAGGTGTTATTCAATTCCTTTGCATACATAGAGTAAAGTTAATATAATAAACGTTATATGTCTTTAACAATTATGAAATGGTATTATCATCGTACATGACATGTGCAAGGATGTTTTGCAAGTGGTATAAATGCATGGTGCATGATAATTCAGCTTTAGAATGGACAACAGTATAATATGTTCATATGAATAAGATGAAGTTAGGTAGGTTTTGATATCTTACCTGATTGTCTTTCTTCTCTTTTTCTTCATTCTTGAGGTCAATGATGCTAAATCGCCAGTCATCCTCCCATTTAACACCCAGAATGTAATTCACCATCCCGTCAATGAGCGTGCTTTTTCCAGACCCAGTTGCACCCACCACCATGATTGTCTTCTCACTTATGCGATCATTAAGTTGCTCCCCTTCATATTTGTATAAATGAAACAAAGCAATGATCAATTCTAGTAATCGTGCATTGTGAATTTATCCTGATAAAATTTATTATGGGTAATGAAGTTACTAATATATACTTTCGGCTGAGTAAATAACACATCAGAAAATAATGGGCAGATCAATGGACAGTAGAAGCTACTAAATTATGATTTGCTCGTCTTAGCGACATACGTACATGTACAAAAACACACAGATTCATATACACTTTTTCTCATAATCATGTGTAAAAGTAAATGACAAGCTTGATAGCAAGACAAAAATTTAATCACGTATTATTAATTGCCAGTACCTGATATTGTTTGGTATGAAGCCATTTCTTTAAAATTGCTTTTTTGGGAGTAGTCATTGATAGCCTTACATTTCTTTTATTTTTCCAATATAATATTGCACTAAACAATTATTTGAAAATGCTGCTAGGGGCATGTATTCTGCTTAGATTTTTTTCCCATCGACTGCTCACTGTAAAACAAAGACGGTAGCCTATGCATTGTTTCGTATGAGTAGTACGGAAACTTACCAAAAATACATTTCCGTGTTTTGGATTTTATATCGACGGATGTTTCAAGTTCTTTTAGTGAAAGCTTGTATTTTGAAGGATGACCAGTCGTCACTACCTGTGCGTCATCTAGGATCGTTTCTGATAGAGTTTTCTTCGTCACGATGTTTCCGTTAATTTCACTTAATGGTCCTTCTTCGCCATCATCGTATATTGCGCGCACTTTGAAGTCATGGGATGTATTGCTTTTTAAACCTTTTACGACAAAGGAATTGGAATTATCCCGTGTTGTCACACTAGACCACCGATCTTCACTGTTTATTTTATAATTCAATTCGTAGCACTGAATTTTATTTTTGTCACATTTTGGCTCGTCCCACATTAAAGTTACCGAATCGGATAAACATGAAATGCACTGTGGGATGCCTGGTGGTTTGGGGTCAATTTTTTTAACTTTGGTCTCATTCTCAGGCTCTGAAAATAAAAATTATTTATAAATCTACTTGCAAACATAATTGAAAAAGAGCATGGTCGACATTAATGGGCTTGTCACATTCAATCTATAAGACTTTACTTGCCTTACAATTTGTTTACAAAACCTAAATCAAAATTATACAACAGCTGTATGTATTTATGTATGTATGTAAGCATGTATGTATGTATGTATGTATGCATGCATGCATGCATGTATGCATATATCGATGGATCAATGGAAGTACGTATATGTGCATGCGTGCGTGAGTGTGTGTTTGTGTAAAATGATATAAGTAGACAAACAGGCATGAAGATTAATACGAAAACAGACAGGAACAAAAGGTTTTAAAGTCATGGTTTACGAGTTATTACTGATATTTAATTGATGCAAATTTAACCTACAAAAAGTCAAATTTTCATTTTCATTAAATTAAATTTAATTTATTGGCAAGAAAGGCGACAAACATTTAAAATAATCACGTGATCGATCAAAGCAAAAATCTAATTAAATTGATTGCTGGAAAATTGACCCTTCTTCATCTAAGGAAATTAAAGACAAATATTCAGCTGACAACAGAGAAGGATTATACTGTAATGTGATTAGACGATGAAGGACGGGATAAATCTGAATAGAATGAGAGAAAGAAGAAAACAGGTTTTATTTTCGTAATTATATTTATTTCATTAGCACATATTCTACACAATGCTATTTCATTGATAGAAGACATTTCAAATTCTTAAAATTCTAACCAAAAAGTTTAAAATTGTACGTATCATTGTATCTAAGAAATAGTTCAATACATAGAACATGTACCTTACATTATTACACGCAGTGGACCGCGTCGGTGTCTTGAGCGGTTAAAGCGTCCGCCTCTGATGGCGGGAGGTCGAGGGTTCGAACAGAGTCATACCAAAGACTTATAAAAATGGCGCTAACCGCTGTCTCGCTTGGCGTTCAGCATGAAGAGGTTAGTATTAGGACTGATTGGCCTGTCAGGATAATGTGACTGGGTGAGACATGATGTTACATGTCTGCGGCATGATACAATGTCACACTGCAGACATCGTTGCCATATCACTGAAAGTTTGTTAAAGCTAGTTAGAAATCCAAATCACATATACACAGAATATTTAGGCCTGTGCATGTCCTACTGCTTTATGTATACTACCACAGTTTATTTGTGTCCTATATCGCTTTTGTTTTCTTCTTTAAAATGAATCTGTATTAAAAATGCATCTTGAGATGCAGTAACGTTTTTGTGATTGAATGTATTTTATACAAGATTTATCAACCCTGCCCTTCCATAATTTGGTAATAAAGGGCATAATTTCTCCATAGTTCAAAACAAACCTTATTGGTATTATTACGTAATTTAGTTGTTATAATGGGAATTAATTACTGACACAAGATTGTCAATAGATGACGACTTAGGAAGCATTTAGTCATTGTATATTAGATTTTAAAAGTAGATACGAATTATCAAATAAAATCGCCATTACATAATTGTTCACCAGGACTAAAGACTTTTGACTATTAATATCGTTCTTACTTTACACATTTTTCTTCGACATTACAATATTTTAGACCTGACGAAGGAAATGAACAGACACATTTGATGGACAGGGATGCACATTATAATATTCAAGCTTCGATACGTGCATCCCATGATAGCTTGCAATTTTCATTCATTCTGTTTGTATTATCCTCTTGCTCCACAAACATCAAATTATAAATCAAACTTTTAGTGAAAATTATATGAGATGATTCTGATTTTCACTATATCTATACTGACATGGACCACGTGTGCTCAGACATTTTAGCTAGCTCATCGATACACATGCATTATCCACGTTGAAGAGATTGTATAGATTGCGGTAAAACCATTGGAGATGTTATTTAAGTTTGGTATTTAACCCTGTCAGCCGGGATGGCGTCAATAAAGCGGTCGGTACTTTTTTCAGCCTCATTCTATTACACCTGGAAGTTGTGGGCATCAGTCAAATGCCGATGTGGAAGGTGCCGAAAACTAGATATTAAACATTGTTGAATGTTTTGAGCAAATTAAGGTCTCCCATCCCCTTTCAACACACACACAAACATTTTTGAAACGTACTGCTCGTTTGAAAAATATAAAATGTGGATAATTTACTCATTTTTGAAAAGCAAACTACTTACGAGGAGACTGACTATTCCTTTTCCGTCCAGTTAGGAAATTCCATAAATACATGCTTTATCGTCTTAAGAAACTGAAATAATCATTGATAATCCATGATAGTCTGATATGCACTTAAGCAAACGTTTCCTACACAGAAATAGGGCGCCTCTGCAAAAAACGATTTCTTTAAAAAAAGAAAAACGTTGAGAATGTGCACAGTCTAAAAGATAGCTTAACATAAAAGAAAAATTATTTTCCTTGTTATAGTGATAAAATGCTCGAAAAATAGCAGTTTTTGAGTAAACATTGATTCAGAAAGTATGTATCTAGGTCGTATAACTAAAGTTACGTTTTTGGAAGTTCCAAAAATTAAATTCACTTTTGTGCCTACTTTGTTAAAGGAAAATACATTCGTACTAACATATATAACCCTTTGTTAATTTTATATCATTAACCGGCTTCAAGAAATTAATAAAAAATCTTATTAGGTTGATTTTAGTAAAAGTAATGATACAACTGTTTTAATACAAAATATAAAATGGCTACATACATTAAAATATAAAAAACAAAGAGCGGATACAGTATGGAAATCGTGAAATGAATTAATTTAATTCAGCAGCAAGTTTTAAACCCCAAAACTATTTGATTTATGATTTCAATATATTGGCTTAATTGTCAGTCTTGAAAAAATGTTGGTACTATATATATATATATATATATATATATATATATATATATATATATATATATATATATATATATGAAGGAGAAGCAAATAACTTTGTAAAATTCAGCAAATAATTTATTTCTCAAAAACACAAAGCGAAAATTAAAAAAAAATGAAATTGTGGAACTACGAATTAAATTCCTAAATCATCATAGAATTACAGACAAAGGTCCTAATAATACAAGTTCTTAATAAAATAATAGTTGAGATCCAAATTAAGTCTAACACTGATAGTGTTTATTGATGTGCCTGTGATGACCTGTATCGTCGTGTTGTACCAAGAGTATTTTGTTGACTCACGTTACATTAATTCCAGATTTGAATTCACTATAAATCCTAGTGAATGTCTCTGTCTACGAATATTACTTGTTATGAGCTCTCTGTTTTTCCAAAAGAAAACAAAAAGCTGAATAGATTTATTTTTATTCCAGCCCAAATTAACTTATGGACACAAAAACAATACGAAATTTAATCTGTTAGATCTTAACGCACGAATTAATAATATTTCCAGTAACAAGATAGTTTAGTTTTCTACTTGAGCTCAGGTCACAATTAACATTTTCTAAAGGAAATCATTACTTAATGGAAAATAACCGACACAGTACTTGAAGATGAATAGTTTGTACGATCTCACCCTGGGTGTATTGAATGGCACCGTCACAATAGGGAAAGAAGGTTGTAAAAGTTGCTTTACAACATACACTGACTATCGAGATAACGGTCTCATTTGTATAACAGACAAGAAATACATATGAACTACGATTCTTCAAGAAACGAAATGTGTTTCCCCTTTTGGAGAGGAATACGGTTAATTAATTAATCAACAACAATACTTTTAATTGCATGTGTAATGCGTCAATATCCAAATGAATGACCTAAATCAACGCTTGTTTAAAGCCGTTTGTTCACATTACATTGCATAATGACCGAGGCGTGGACATCAACCATAAATGACAGTTATAACAATAAACTTTTGAGATCTTCTAAACATGAAAACCGTTATTCTATTTTCTTATGCATATTTATTGCATTGTGTTTACGAACAAGTATATTGATATATACGACTATCACAAAAGCTGGCTTAGATATTACCTGCCTTTGAGAGGCAATTTCACGTTGCACTATGCTAGAACAGATGTTGTTCGAGAACAAAGATAATAACAAATGCAAAATGATGATAAGATGTACGTTTTTCTAAAACTAATTCACTTAAACTGTTTGCACAATATACACTGGAGTTTATGTCAACATTTTATATTGTTTCGACTTTAAAGTTTAGAGACACAAATCTGTATGATTGTGTATTAATGTACACCCGTCCCATCTCACATAATTACAAGTTTTGGGAACGAACATATTTCTAAAACTGATAATTGTACCAATTTTACACTCCGCCCTCCAAAACTGGCATATAGCTTGTCGAAATATACTTTTCTAACATGGTGGTATAATGCATATCTTTCTCACTTCGCAGCATATAGTCAACTTGGAGTGCTAAAATATTACATCCAATACCACTTTCTCTATATTCGACTTATGCCCCTTTGATAACATAAAGAGTAAATAGATACATAGCTTTCTATTTTCAACACTTGAATGAAAAAGAGAAACCTACTAAATTAATTACATTGTTTCTATAGGTGAGGTACATTTATGTCATTCTATAAAGGTTTATTGTTATTGATCAACACTAATAACGGCAAACTTAGTGAAATGCCAGACATACATACATACATACATGCATGCATGCATACATACATACATACATACATATATGCATCATACATACATACATACAAACGTACGTGCGTGCGTGCGTGCGTGCGTGCATGCATGCATGCATGCATACATACATACATATATGCATCATACATACATACATACATACATACATGCATATATACAAACGTACGTACGTACGTAATTACGTACGTGCGTGTGTGCGTGCGTGCGTGCATGCATATATACATACATACATACATACACATATGCATCATACATACATACATGCATACATACAATCGTAGGTAAGCACGTACTTAAGTACGTGCGTGTGTGCGTGCATGCATGCATGCATACATACATACATACATACATACATACATACATATATGCATCATACATACATGCATGCATACAAACGTACGTACGCACGTACTTACGTACGTGCGTGTGTGCGCGCGTGCATGCATGCATACACACATACATACATACATACATGTCAAACCTGGTCAGTAGATTCCGTGTGTCCTTGGGAGAGGTACTAAACTCCAATTTCATCAGAATGGTAATGCCAAAAATGTTTAGAAAGTGTCGTAGGAATCAAGCTGCGTATCAACCAGCAGCCACATAGGTATGACAATCAATCTTTTTATGTTGGTAACACTCTTGCCAAGAAGCACAATATGACTCACCGTCGGTAAAGACTATATCGCCGATAAGAGTTACGTGCCATATAAATGGTACTGTAATATATTATCGATTCATCTTCAAATTCCACTGAATGCATCTTTAAATGCAATGTAGCACGTCAGCAATGATGAGATTGTAAAGCGTTTTCGATTTCGGTTTCGGTTTCATTGTCATATATATATATATATATATATATATATATATATATATATATATATATATATATATATATATATATATATACTACACGTCTTTGAAAGATAATACCCATCGAAGATTTAATAACTAGTACGCGGGATTCCTGAAACGAAAGGTAATGGCGTCCACTGTGAAATCTTTTTCAATTGTTACTACGACGACTTTTAATGTACTATCTAAATATTATGCCGAACGTCAATACAATACACGTAACGATAATATTAGACAAATATATAATAGCCAGCAGTAATATTACTTTACAATATAACGAAATGGAAATAATCTTTCTGTATCAAACCAAGGAAACAACTGCATCAAACCAAGGAAGCACACACCAATTTCTTTGCAAAATTATTTACTTAAAAACTGTTTTTCGAGTCCGCTGATGTGTTAAAGCCCGTGACATATCCCCTCCCCCGCCCCTTCTGATTGTGCCTCGGGTCAGTTAGTGCTACAAAAAGCTGCCACTAATAGTATGCTTATGCAAGACCGATGTACAGACTAAGACATCGACAACGAACCATACAACCTCGTACATTGCTTGTAAATACTTGCCATTAAAAAGAAATACTTAATTATAAGCATGCCAAAAAATATAATGGTGGCCAATTGCTTCTAGATAACCTTTCTGCAATTTAATATTTTGTTACAATATATATTGCTTATCGGTTCTTTACAATGCTCTGATTAAAAATTTGATTCCATCAGTATTGGGCTTTAAATCTCATCTTCAAGCATTTAAGCATGTTCAAATGAGTTTCAATAGACTTTGCATGATTTTGCTGTAGAAAAATGCTAATTCAACATAACGTTTTACATCTCTTGTTAGTATAAATTAATCAAATATTTGCTGGGAATGTCATTACGAATGAATAAGGAGTTACGTTACATCTCAAATCTTAAAAATATTTTAACATACTTCTTTTAATTGTTTTCTAATTTCCATCGTAATCAGTCTCAAAAGCTGTCTGATGTTAACCGCTTAAACCATTTGATTTTATTTGATTTTAATCCGTTAAACGCTCTGATTTTACCCCATTTAACGCTTTGATCCAGGCATATTAAACTCGTTGATCTTAATCAGTTAAACGCTCTCATTTTACCCCATTTAACGCTTTGATCCTAACACATTAAACACTTTGATGTTAATTCATAATACGCTTTGACTTTACTCTATTAAACACTTTGATCCTAACATATTACATTATTTGATCTTAATTCATTACACTCTTTAATGACCGTGCCGGTTATTTCACCTTTAAATATTCTTGCCACTTTTTTGTTTACCTGGTATATACAGAATACACTGTCATTTTTAAAGTCGCTTGGACTGTAACAATTAATGTTCAGCTTCATGTTTTAAAGCCAACCTTAATAGGGCAAAAGTCTCGTCAGCCTATCATTATTTTACAGATTGTAGTAATGAAAATCATACATCAACAACACAAGCCGATGCAACACATTCAAAACAGAAGATATTGCGTCCGATAAATTAATTTTCTTATTTTTAAGATTACTTATACTTTTTCATAATTAGTTATGGTTCTTTTCTTGCTTTATAAGGCGTTTTATTTTTTCCATAATTTATATTAATCAGTACAAAAGCTATCAGTTGTTCTTTTTCTCAGAGTTTACATCTTTTTACGAAATATACTGTTGTTTGTCACTTTGAATGTCACATTTGCACTCCCCATAAACTAATTTGTGTCAGAAAAGTCCAAATCATGATTTTACCGACGCTTCTTAGAGTGAAGAATTTGTCTATGCTATTCAATACACATAAGAATTTTTCTTTGTTGTTTTCGTTTTCTTGATGAATTAATAGCTTTTGAAGCTCTGACGAATAATCCATCACAAGTCTATGTTTCTTTGTTGCTAATGGATAGTCCTTAAAATAATCACGTAACTCTCTAAGAATTTCCACTTTCAGAGTTTCTATAAGATTATATAAAACCTTATCTTTATCATAAGGGGCTTTTCTTCTCAGTTACACATTTGATTACTGCAGTATACGCGAATATTACGTTTGTACCCAGCATATATTGAAATATCACCTAAATATAAATTGGTTGAAGTACATACTAACTGGTTTGGGGATAATTATCTCGTACTCTTCCTCGTCTACGGCTTTTTCATAGTAATTTACGTAAAATCCATAATAGGCACTTAGTGCAGATATTGAAATCATACCAATGTATCCATGTAACCCACTCTCGGTCATAAGGAACATATGATAATCCGTTAAAGCGTCATGGATGTCACCCATTCCGTTTCAATACCCCACCTGATATAATTAAGCTACCACCGATAGATGAGCCAGGTTGACTGGAATAATATGTTGGATAATGTTTATACCTTTTCCTTAAAAAAAATATTCCATTCCGATGTACGTTGGTTGTCGCTCAACTAATGTCCACGAAAAATGTTTCATTGCCCGTATGTTATCTTTTAATTTTGCAAACAGCTGCTCTAGGGGCGATCTTCTTCCACCATTTATTGCTTGCAAAGAAGCCCGTCGTCCAAGAAAGTGTATTCAGCAAATTATCGCTATGAATTAGAAGAAATTAAATTAACTGTTCAACATAGTAAAGGATATGACTTTTATGAAATTGCTTTATCTTCTTTTGGTTGCATTTTTGTGTAGACAACTTTTTCCAGCGGTATCTTATTGTATTTATTTTTTATGTTGGCTCAAATGGAATTTATATTTTAACAGGTGTGATTGTGTGCTATGCTATATTGGCAACAGCTGCAAAATATGGAGTTGTATTGAATTTATGAAATCTCTTTTTGCAGGCTCATAAAGACTTAGATTTGATTAAAAACGAACTAACAATCGACAGTATTTACAGTATTCGTACTAGCATATAGTTCACTGTTGTTATTAATTAACAAGGACTAAGTGGATGCATAATGTTGCATTCAACTGCCTCATTATTCAGATGTTAAGCTATCATTAAGGTGTGAGTGAAATATCTTCTCGTGCAAAAATTTAACAGATCCACCTCATTTGTATCCGTAACCATTTTGTTAACATATACGCTCTTTCTGTTTAAAAGCATGTTTAAACTTTGACCAGGTAATCACTTCAGTTTATTACACCAGCAAAATAAGCGATCTTTTATAAGCCAAACCGAGTATTTATTTATATCAGTATTTATATACCAAGGCTCCTCAAATATATATATAGTATTGTTTTTTTTTTTCACAATTTAGTTAATGATGTATTATCTATTGTTTTCCTTTGGAGAATTTCTGAAACACTTTTGTAGCGAGATAGTGTATGTGATTTATTTGGAATAAACGTTCACTGTTTATTAGGGGTCCAACACGTTCATCATCTTTACTACTGATATTATACTGAGGCGATACTCGGGCTAATCTACATAACAAAGAACACTGTAACGAACCGAAGGTAGAATTTTGCAGAATCAGAGCATGTAGGCCGGACCTCTTACTAGGAATTACATAATTTTGGATCTCTAAATTGGTTTCAAAGGTATTTAATCCTGGTGCAAGCTGTACTTCTGCCGAAGGTCATATTCGGGCCGGATACCCCGTAGCGCGCCAAGATGGTGTGAAGAACCTGGACCCAGGCGGAAAGAATATCAAGCGGTAAGCGTGTCGACTAATTAGGGATGAGAGAAGCTAGATCTTCCGCTGGGAGGGGCTAATCCTTTAGGCGGGAAAATGTTTCATTCTTATTCGTAAACGCGCACAGACCCGTCAGTGAGCTGCTGATTCTCGGGGGAGAGAGACGTATTGTCTAGTAAAGCAGGAAGCTTATGTTGAGGAGGGATTTTTAGCTAAAAGCCACTCCTAGACTTAACTCGCTTGACTTGAGTAGATAGTTGAATATATCAGAATATTGAATCCTCACGTGTTGTTGCATTTATTAGAATATTTAATCGTATCATATTATTGAATTTATTATATAATTGAATTATGACATGTACTTAACATCTGTCAGAATGTAGATTGAGCAGTATGCGAAATTAGACGGAGTTGGATTTATGTGCATATGTATTTAAATGTATAATTCTGTAATTCTTAGGGCCTGGTAAAATTATTCGCCCATTAGTCTGATGGAAGGTCCGTGAGAGAGTGGTTAATTTCAAAGAGTAGAGTAGGGAGACAAAGGTGCACGCCCCTTATATTTCTTCAGGAAGCTCCCAGGGTGCCCTGAGGGTCGGTGCTTAGATATTCCAGGCTGAGCGAAGTGACGACATCGAGAGAATAAGAAGGAAGGCGTAGAGACTCCAGTGTGTACAGTATATAGAAGGAGGAAGAGAAAGGAAGGAGGAAAGAAGAAAAATTAGATGAGTACTTGAGACAAATCACATGAACAGAGACTATATCACAATAGGACAGTAATTTATATATGACGAAGTAAAGATTAAAGGGCATTTGGTCCACCCGGCCTTTATTGTATTATGATATACTGAGCTGAAGATTTATGTCCATGAAATTCTTGCATTCGTATATTTGAAAAAAAAATTGTTATTTATTCAACCTTGAGTTGTTATATGTATTTAGAGAGTCGTAACTGCTCACTGGGGGCTCGTAAATCATTACATTTTAATGCACAGCTTCTGCAGTATCATTTATAATACCGTAGTGGATCAGCATTATTTATAATACAGCAGCAGGGTTGTGACAAACACAAACATATCCAGTTTGTACTGCAGTCTGAAAACACGGTATAAAAGACAGAGGCGTCTAACCTAAAAGGAAATTTTAATTGCACGGAACATAAATTTGATTCAGTCATGTGAATCTCTTGTGCAACATTGTATGCTTTAGAAATATGTCTTGTCATACCGTCTTTAAAATCAATTCGCAAGGTATTTAGTTTACATAAATGACAATTATATAGCGGGAGTGGAGGTTGTGTTATGATAATATATAAAATATTCAGAATAAATTATTAAAATCACCAAAAATGGTTCCATGATAAGTTTTGCAGATAATTTTCTTTATAATAATAACTAATGGATCACTCCAGTTGCTTAAGTAGTTAGAACGTCCGGTGGCGGGCTCGAACCCAGGCCGAGTGATACCAAAGACGTATACAAATATTACTAGCAGCTGTCTCCTTTGGTGCTGAGCATTAAGAGGTTAGTGCTAGGACTTGTCGGCCTGGTGTCAGGATAATGTCACTGGGTATGACATGATGCTACATACCTGCAGCACAATGACCCAGTGCTACAATTCACCATAAACTGTCACACGGCAGACATCGTAGCTATATAACTAAAATTGTTAAAGCTGTGTTAAAGACACACACACACACACACACACACACACACACACACACACACACACACAACTAATGATTTATGATGAATAAACAATAATCACCATAAACTGTCACACGGCAGACATTGTAGCTATATAACTAAAATTATTAAAGCTATATAACTAAAGTTGTTAAAGCTGCGTTAAACATTCACACACGCACACACACAGACACACACACACACATAACTAATGATTTATGATGAATACAAAATAATTTTTCCGTAAGTATTCTGAAAATGTTCCTAAATCTGTCAAATTTATATTCAATAAGTATGCATTAGATCAAGTATTAAACCTTCTGCATTTCATTTATTAAAAAAAACCACAAAAAAAACCCCCCAAAAAACAAAAAAAAAACAAAAAAAAAAAACAACAACACACAATTACTATCAGGTTACAGTGAACAAAATTATACACAGCCGATATGAATCATGTATATAAATATAATGGTTTGGTTCGTTGGTTTTACCGGGACTGTTAACACATAGTCATTATCACGACGAGAACATGATAAATATGAGGTTTTCTCAAAAGCGCCTCCAGGCAGCCGATCCTGTCTGACCTATAATCGAAACATATCTTCACTTGCTATATATATGAATCTTTCTATGTGTGGCATAATACAAAGCAAAGTTAGTTAATTTAACAGCAGATAAGAGAAATAATCATGCTTTATTCCTTCGAGCGCTTTTGCATCATCCTTATGGATGCTTTTCAGCTAAATACATAATTTCTTTACTGTATTATTATCGTTTACAAATATATTGAAATAAATGATGTATTCACCTGAAGAGCATCCATAAAAAAATCGTGTAATATTTAAGACTTTAATAAAGTCTTGTATGGTCCTTTTGTAATGTGCAACTGTGTCATCCAATTAAAATTCAAAAAATCGATCAATAATTAGGTACGTCATAATTCAAATCATGGATGCTTTCTGACAAGGAACTTAAAATTGAATTGCTAAAATTGGATGAGAATGGTTGGATTTCAGTAAAGAGGAAATGAGGCACGATACCAATAAATATATAAAGTTCTGGCTCCAAACCGATACAAATATACAATATCCTTACCCCACCCCATCCCTTCCCCGGTTTCATTTTCATATGATCTACACGGATATTCTCTAGATCACTGAAGGTTGTAACCATCAGAGTACTAGACTGTGGTTATTTTTATTTTATGGTATCGGAAATAAAAGATAATTTTATTACCGCTTCAACATCAATAGTGAATCCTACACATTGGGAGATTTAAATATAAAGAATATGGACATGGTGGTCGAGAGGTCTTAGGCCCTCTCCTTTACCCCAGGAGTCTGACGTTTTATCAATAAAGTACCACAAGATATGTGAAGAAATCACATTATCTTTAATACATTATATATATATATATATATATATATATATATATATATATATATATATATATATATATATATATATATAAGAGGCAGAGACAGAGTGACTGACATACAGAGAGAGAGAGAGAGAGAGAGATAGAGATAATGTCAAAGTTTTCGTCGTATGTTTTTAATTGGAACATTAGACTCATATTCCCGTGACCGTCTTGATGGCCTAAGTGGATATAACGTCCACGATGTTGGAGGTTGTGGATTCGAACCGTGGCCAAGCCATACCAAACACTTTTAAAAAAAATATAGTGCTAGTAGCTGCCTTGCTCGGCGCTCAGCATTTAGATGATTGTGTTAGGACTGGTCGGCCTTGGGGTCAGAATAATGTGATTAGGTGTGACATGATGCTACATGTTTGCGGCATGATGATCCGTGCTACACATCACTATAAACTGTTCAACATCGTTAAAGCTAACTTAAAAATCCCAATCTCTGTCTCTGTTTGTCTCTCTCTCAGCAACATCAACTCTGTTCGCGTCAGTTCGAGTCTCCGGCTCGGCCAATTTTGATATGTGGGAATGAGAGCTGGTAAGTTCCCAAGCTTAGGTGGGTCTTCCCAGAGTTTTCCCGGCTTATTATTTCACCTTACAAAATGGCCGCCAGGTATAGGCTCTCGTGTATTGCGTTAAACCCACAACATCAACAGCAGTATAAAATCCAATGACATTAACACGTGATACGCGTTTAACAAATCACGCGAAATGCACAGACAATTCTCACCTAATAAGCATATAACATTTAAAACAATAAACAAGCAAACACACATCGTATAATGGTAAATAATAAGTCAGAAAAAGTCATAGTCGAAAAGTACTTACTTCGATTTTCAAATGCCACCGTACTTTGAGGTCCTGTATATCACTGGCAATACGACATGTAAATAATTTGCTGCTCCTGAGAAACATGTACATATGTACAATCGTAATACTGTGCCAAATATAGTTAACTTTTATATGTGCGGTGTCATTCTATGTATGACTGCTATCGGTTGTGTTAAATCAGGTCAACATATTATTGTCCACTTCAGTTTGAGTGTACAAACGCCTTGTACGCGTTGATTAGAGGAAGTCGATAACCATTGGCGTCGCTGGGGGGGGGGGGGGGGGGCCGAACGCACCGGGTAACACCATCTCAGAGGGGTGACACCAAAATGAAAAATTGCAAATTTTACAGAGCACACACTCCTCGGTCTAGTCGGATTTCATAAGCGGATAACCGATCATAGTTAAATACATGACTAGCAGGCACAGCAGTGGCGTCGCTATGGGGATGCGGGGGGTGCGGACTGCACCGGGTGACACCATCAGAGGGGGTGACACCAAAATGACATTACTAAGGATTCTGTATGGTCTGTTACGGAAGGAGGATCATGGGGGTGACACCATGAGCTACCGCACTGGGTGACACCAACCCGAGTGACGCCACTGTCAATAACGATTTCTTACTGTAGTCCGGAATGTTCAAGGTCAAGTTTAAAAATATACAAATACATGATAATTTACCACTATAAATTGTTGTTAAGTGTAATAGTGTATTCTTCAAGGAAACATACTCAGACACATTGCGTAAAATTCCCGTTAATTTCAATGAGTTTAGAATTTTCAAGAAAAGGGGCGGATGTCGGGTTGCCGGTGGCCTAATGTTGGGCGCTCGAGTTCACAGATCATTCGAATATCTTACCTCTGTCCGCGAGTCCAAATGATCTGTCCGCTATGCACAGCCAACATGTACTGAATAACGCTGTTAAACCCCGTAAAACACAAGGCAATAACAAAAGGGCAGGAAAATATAAACTCTAAAGGTATAATGCTGTATCATAGACTGTCTTCTCCAAATGGTGAATTCATTCACCACGATTCGTAAGACTTGCTATGTGTCAAATGGGTATATGAATAGGTTTAATATGATAATGCAATGTATGTATGTATGTATGTATGTATGTATGTATGTATGTATTTATTTATTTATAGTGTGTTATGCAATAGTCAACGACTGTTCGTCAATACGGTGTTTGAGAATCAACCGTATTCGATATATACTAGTATATGGTACAGGTCGATACCGACGGCACTAATCCATGCATGCATTGTTTAGGTGCCAGGGTCCAGTTTCGTAAATTGGCCCATGGCAAATTTCTTATATATTTGCGAACTAGGTGTTTCGGGCTTGTGTTGTTCTTGAAATTGATGTCAGGCATGTACACTTTCCATAGTTGCTCTGCAGTATGTTGATAGTGAAATACCAATAGTCTGTTAGGAAGAAGAGCTAGCCTCCCATAGCAGTAGACACGTGGGTTCAAGGCAAGTAGAGTATCTCAAAAACGGCTTGGATGACAACTATTCAGAACTGCATCAAACTATTTAGTAGACAATGTTTTTCAAAATTTTCATCCAGGGAAAGAGCTTTCGTTTGCACTGTGAGCACCACATGCTGTCAAAAATGGCCTTTGGATATGAAAAATGCATGCATGAAATAGGGGTTGGGGTGCATGAACTTCTTCTGCTATGAACTGCCATTGACTTCTCTGGTTAAGTGAATACTCTTCTTATGCTTTGTTTTAATATAAGTATCTAAAATATGGACCTTTTTGACCTCATTTGTGTATTTGATTTTTTATGATTTTTTATACTAGGTCGCTGATTGCGGTATTAAATTTGTACATAAAAACTGGCCCCTGCCTCCTTATGTGGATATTTAATGTCATGGTGCGCAGCAAATTATACACGCGTTTCCGGCAGACGATTATAAATAATGATGCAAGTATATCACTCCCCGAATAGTATTCAGTCAAATATTGCATGTCTCATGTAAGCAAATATGACACTGCATGATACACATGTACGGTAATGATAATGCTCGACGACTGTAGAAAGCTTGGCATGGAATGTTCTATGGGCATTTTTATCTTTACAATACGGGTTATCATCGAACGTTTATAAACAATTGTGGAAGACGACAATGCGGTCTATGCAGCCAATCAAACTTTCCACTCTAAATAAGGTGTACGCGTTTTTTGTTTTTCCGAGGTAGTTTGTTCTGTCACAGAGCGTTTGCTCCTGCATCGATTCCATCACATTCATAACAACCAAATTTAATCTACAGAACAAACAAAATTCATATAATGCATGTTCACGTAGGAGAAGTTAATTGCACCACTACTTGTTATTGCAGAGACATATTTTGCCAATACTAAATATACAAAATAGACATCTATGAATTACGGATTGATAAAGTACTGATCATAATATCATTAGTGATATCTGCTTGTATTTCATAAGGTGGTACTCTGCCTAGGGCTTCATATACTGTACTCACATGAGGATATTTCTCAACTTAAATTTAATATTACAAAATATCAAAATCACTTTGTAAAGATGAAATGCAAAGTGAAATCATCACATCTCAGCATCATAATTAATTATAGAAACAACTAACAAATAAGCCAAATTACAGTTTCTTCTCCGATTTATAGAGACACCTAGTAAACAATATATCACTTTCAAACTTTCATCTGTACTAACTAAAATATACTCGTGTTTTGAAACCTCGGTTGTTAAATAAAGACACAATTCCAAGAGATTTAATAGACTCGACATCATCTAGTTTGACCCCCATGACAAAGTAAACTGGAATCGGTTGTATGTCGTGTTGAAAGATCATTATTTTAGGTTTACCACTATTTACATGTACAGTAAAATTGTAGCAATAAGCTTTCAGACCTTTACAAATTATTGAAGTGCATATTTTGATTTAGCAAATAGTATAGGAAAACCTCCATATAACGACAAAAGGGCTTAGTTTCATTTATAGCGATTTCTCTGGATGCCCGTATCATGCATAGCTGCCAAGTGTCCCGTTTTTTCCGTATTTGTCCCGTATTTTGGACCTGAATACGGGTGTACGTTTTTTTTATTCAACTTCTAATCATGTTGAATAGGAAAGCAGAATATTCAGAATTTTCTCCAGGAAAGACAAGAAAACAGAACTAGAAGGACAATTGTGCCATCTTGTTTAGATTTGTGAAACTATCTAGTAAAGGAGAAAACTCTACGTTTTGCAAATTGTGTAACGTGATTTTGCTGTAGGCCTTTTCAATAAGTTACTTACTTCCCTTAGATAGGGGGCGCTGTCATCACTTAATAAACTTCCGGGGGCTATGTTTATCGATTTTGATTACTCTCTACAATGAGCTATTTAAACGATGATGCTTTGGAAAGGAGTAAAATCCCGGAACTTAAATCTTACCTGAGACAGCATGGGCAGAATGTTAGTGGGAGAAAATAAGAATTAGTCAAGCGAGCGAAGGGGATTAAAGCATTGGGCCTACAAGATGTAAATTGTGTTTCGTTAAACGATCAGCAGGGACACAATTCAAGGACAACCGAGAAACTGGTCACTCCTCTTGGTGAGAAAATGTCATTGCCGTCGTCATTGAATAATTTGACGAAAGATCTGTGTAGCATTCCTAATTTTACAGATAATGACGTTTACAATTATTTAGTTTTGATAATGAAGGCAAAGCGACAGTTGAAGAGTGAAGTGTTTTTTCAAGAAAGGCACGTCCACAATGTTGAATTTAACAATGTTTCGGAGGAATGTTCACATTGTTACGTGAGATGTCAAGTGATACCGTCACTACCAAACAATGATAAGAAGGATTATGCTGTATGGGTCAGTCTGTCCAAAGTCACTGGAAATGTGAATTCAGCAGATTGCAATTGTACAGCTGGGTAACTATTTCATTTTTATATATTTTGTCTTGTGATACTTGCTTTATTACCAGATCAATGTCAAGCCCGGATGCCACGCAAATCTTTTTGTTAAAGAAAAAAAGACGTAACTTTTCCTATCTTCTCAAATTGGCTTAAGATATAAATCTGCATATCCTGTACTTTTTGGTTATTTAAATATCCATGTTCCAGGTTTATAAAATATCCAAATATATTGCTTAAAAATTCTAACATGTGCATCATACTTCATTAATTATACTTAAAAAAATACATTGGAATAATAGAAAAAATATATGGCTATGCATTTACAACATACTCCACCCTACCCTACCCCTACTTAAATTTAATCACTTATTACAATATATTTTTAATTATACATATATAACAGTGATGGACCTTGTACACCAGTTATTTTTCTTGACTTTGGTTTTTGAAGTCTGGGTGAAGCCTGCAATCATGTTGGGGCAATGTTATATGCACTGGTGGATATATCTGAAAAGAACAAAGATGGAGCAAATGCTTCGACTTCTGCCAAATCAAAATGGAATAATCCGAGGAAACGACGTCTTAGTCCTAAGAAATCAAAGGATCTCTCCTTTCGCCGCTCACCATATAATATTGAGGAGCCATCATTAAAACCAGCTGTTAATGTTGAAAGGTTTAGACAAAAGTTTTTAAAGCTAAGCTCCAAAGCTGGATGGTTAACCAATTTTGAGAAGATCAAGGATGAAGAAGATCTCATACCAGCTCTCAATGACAACATTGACTTCATGTTTTCTGATAAAACAGATTTATCTTCTGAAAGCGCCACAATTCATTTCCATAATCACTTCAGAAACATACCCTATTCTAAAGAACAATGTGTCAAAATAGAACTTGGAACGAGAGGTCAACATACTAACAATAGCTGGATGGAATACCACAAAGGGAGAATAACAAGTTCAAAGTTTGGCCAAGTGGTAATGCGCCAAGAAACTACTCAACCAGACAATTTAGTAAAAGTTATCATGGGCTATACATCATTTGATAACAAGTATGTCAAATGGGGTAGGAATCATGAACCTGTAACCCAGAGAACTTACATAAATATCATGACACAATCTCATCCAGATCTTCATGTGACACCGTGTGGGCTTTATATTAACACACTTTTTCCTCATTTAGGTGCAAGTCCAGATGGAGTTGTTCATGATCCTTGTTGTCAAGATTCCTCAGCGTTACTGGAAATAAAGTGTCCAGCATCCGACAAATGGAAATTTAAATCTTCAAGTGAATGTGCTCAAGATTCAGATTTCATTTGCACATTAGACCTCCATGGCAGTGCAATCTTAAAAAGGAAGCATGCATATCATTTTCAAGTGCAAGGACAAATGGCCATTACGGGCAAGGATTGGTGTGATTTTGTGGTTTGGACTTTGAAGCAACCGCCATATATTCAACACATTCCATTGAATCTAGAATTCTGGAATATTATGGTAGAAAAACTAAATTATTTCTACTTGAAAGGAATTATTCCTGAAATGTACACAACACGTGTGCTTAGAGGTGTTCCTCTCTACCAGTTGGTCAGCAATGACGAGAAAGAGAAATAAAGTGATTGTCAAATTAATGACATACGGTGACATTTCAAGTAATTTATCGACTCAATGAGATTGGAATAAAAAGTTACACAACAATATGGACTGAAGAGTTTAATGTTTTCTTTATTAAAACTGCAGTTGACATGTTTACTAATTAAATTTTAAATATGTGTTGTTATATAGGCAGGTGTTTTTAAAAGTCAAAATTATTGCCACAAAAATTGTGAAAGTAATGTCATGCATATGATCATAAGACTGCTGTAATACATGTAAATTAAAGTAATATCATACTAATTTGCTTTGCAAAGTGGTGGCTGTAAATTTGTTAATCGTGTACGTATCATCCATATCTTTGTTACTTGTTGTGACATATTTATAGGCCTAACAGCTTTAAGAATATTAATTTTTTTTTTTATCCTTTCCATCTGTCTCTCAACATGGATACGAAGATTTGCAATTGTTCGTGTTTGTTGCACTTCTCTTTTGGAGAACTGTTTTTTCTTTTGTTTAAATGGAGGGATGATGAGATGGACACCTTTTGGGGTTGTGATGTCTGAAATAAGGAATCCTTTGTCTGCCATAATGGCATCTCCAGGTTCACACATGTCAACCAGGGCACTGTCTTTAGTAATTTGTTTCTCACTTGCACTCCCTGCCCACAAATCTGATACAAATGTTACAACCCCTGCTGGACTAATTCCAATTAGCCCTTTCCATGTCATATGTGATTTGTAATCACTGTACATCAAATATTTGTGCTGTAAGGAACTAGGCGTTTCCGTGTGTAACTCTGTACAGTCAATTATCACCCTACAATTTGGATATTTTTCCTTGAAACAAAGTGGCATATATTCATCAACAGCACGTCTTGATGGCCATTGGATTAGAAAATCTAACTGTATATACAAATAACAAATCCACTTGTTAAAGTCATTCCACATGTCGACGTTCCAATGTTAAAGCAATCTGCTAAATCTTCCAGTAACAAGTCTAGTCCCAATTCCATCAAGACAAGAAAGAATTCATCTATCAGACGCAAGTGTCTTGGACGTCCCTTTCCACTTGTAGCACCATAACGAGCTGTCTGACTTGTAGCATCATCCTTAATTTCATCAAATAATGCCTTGAAAATAGCTGAATTTGGAAGTTCGGTATAAAATAGAAATTTGTGGTCGTCATGTTCAATATCCTCAAATGTTAAAACAGGGGAATTAACCTGTATCCCGCAATCTACAGTTGTCACTTTGTTAACAGTTGTGCCATGTTCTGGTGATATTTCATTAAAATCACACTGTCTAGAAACATCTATCCTCAGTAGGGTATTGGTTTGTGTTGATTGGTTTTTAGTATGACTGGCGGCAATATCATTTAAATTTATTGGTCCACAATAATCATGTAAATGTATAGAGATGTCCAGAGGTGATTCAGTTTTTGCAATAAATGGTTCTGAAATATCATTTGAATCATCCTCGTCATCATTCTGTTGTTCACCAATGTCACCTTGTTCCATATCTTCATTTAGTTGAAAGTCACTATTGGCAAGTTCCAAGGTTTCACTCTCCAGATTCTGAAATTAAATAATTATACAGATATAAACATAATTTTTATAACAGTTAATTAATATTTACCAGAGGCGTAGCTATGATATTTTGCGCCCGGGGACGAACTATAAAACTGGCGCCCCAGCCCCCTCCCCGTTTAATCACATGTTTGAATATTACCCTTGTTTACTTATTATAATGTAACGTTGTAAGCCTCATTTTGGCGCCCCTGTACCTTGGCGCCCGGGGACATATGTACCCCCCTGCCCCCCACCCCCCAGCTACGCCTCTGTTATTTACATATACATGTGTAGCATGCACATATTAAAAGTTGGTGCTGGTGTACGTTACAGCATTTTCTTTAAGTACTGGATGGGTATACAGTTAGTCCATATTTATAGTGTAACTGTGCACCTGTAGACATTACAGTGCCAATGGCAACAGCAGATTTAAAGACAATACAACAGTTGATAAAGGTCATTACAACATCAAATTAAACTGCAATGCAGTAGTAGACTACACAGAAATGCATAACTTTTGTTATCTCTGAACATCAGTATGTAACACATCACAGAGAGGAGTACACTTAATAAGTTAAATATAGAATATGACTATTTATTAAAAAGCATACACAATGCTATTGATTACAGCTGATTAAAAACCACAGAATAACATCTCTTTTAAAATGGATGGAGCATAATAGTACTCAATGTAGCCATTTACCGACGTTTGAAACACCTTGTTTGGGAAAACTGAAGGCACTGGATGCTCTTTTGACGGCCCACTTCTATTCACAAAATGATCGGAACACATTTGACTGTTAGCTGTGTAAGTGACATGTTTCCGTACTAGTCGTGACCGCTGAAGCCAAACTCTACGTAGTTTACATCTTGCAGGAAATCTGTGCAATGATATTGTTTTCCCATCTACTTCCTTCCCTCTGAAATTGCTACAAATGCAACAATACTTGCGGGTTTTTGCCAGAGGCATTCTTTGACAGCTGATGAATGGGTAGCCCACGGAAGTTGAAGCGGCAGCTAACGCATGCGCAAAATATGCACTGAAGAGTTCCTACTAGGGGGAGACAACAACCCTAATTGAAAAGGCCTATTGGGCGCCTTTGAAATAAAGAGAACAAAAAAGCTAATAAACATCAGCTTGCTGCTTCATCATGCACAACTCAGCCTGAACTTACGACGTATATAAATGACAGAGAGAACCTTGATGTAATTTGATCGAAATTCGTTTATTCAATTTCTTTTGGAAATTAGCCTTCCTCTTTCAGTTACTAGTGTTGCTGGCGATTTATTTCGCACACGTTTTTCAGACAGTAAAATAGCAAAGGATTACTTGTATGCTAGAACGAAAACAGTTCAATAAGAAAATCACACAGAATTGAGATCATCAATGAAAGTTGATACATTCAAATTGATAATGATTGGAAAAAATAAGGTGTGGAAAAGGCTACTATAAAAAGTCTGTGTCTGAGTCTCTTGCACCTTCTGAATGGGCACCCGAATGGAATATGGTACAACACATGCATCTTTGACATTAAATAATTATGTAAAGCACTGTCCTACTTTACTGATGGTTGTATAAGTTGTAAATAGTTATAATATGCATTAAAATTTTAAAAATCAGTATTTGTTCCTGAAAATCAGTATTTTTGTCACAAGAAGTCAGTATTTTTTTATTTAGGGGTTGGCAGCTATGCCGTAGGTATATTGTTAACAACGTCTTAACTAAAGAATGTAAAAAATAACGAAGATGAATAATCACCTTGCTTAACACCAATATACAATTCAGGAGATTCGACATTGTTTCGTGATATAAACAAATTATTCATTACACGAGGATATTGATGAATAGTCTAACCTCTCAAAGACTGAACTTTAGGCATTAATAATATCCTTTTTCAATTTGTGCTACATGAGTGATATAGTAGGTTTGTGTAAACCATTGCTAATTCAATAAACACAGTCCAGTTATTATCAATTCCTTGAACCTTTGAAATAAGGGAACAAGTTAAAACTACAGCAAACATTTACTTATTAAATTGAAAGCAAACTGACTAGAAGTATTTGTATTATTATTTTGGTCCATTTCAACAATATTACGTTAAATAAATGTGAACATACTATGCGAAGAGTATTATGCGGTTCCTTAACCTACATTTATTTGCTTCAGTTGTATCAACCTTTTGTCTATCGGAACAATATGACAATCACATTAGACATCTGAATAAATTATATTGTTTTTTTTGTTTTTTTTAAAAAAACATTTATCAAAGAATTAAAACAAAAGAAGCGTGTTCTCCACGTTTTATTCAAATGCTGAATTATTTAAAAACTTGAAACGAGAGCTTGAATAACAGAAACGCTGCCTTTTATTTTGGTTCGCTTGCAGACAGCGCAGTAAAAAACTATCGCGTTGTCTTCAATACAGATGTTCTTAGAATAGGCATGCATGATATATCCGCAAAGCACAAAAGTGAATCTTGGAAAGGCTGACATTAATTATTTAAGAAGACAGATTGTATCGGGAAACAATTTGTTTTTAACAGCAAGTATAAGCAGAAATATTTTACGTCAATATTTTTCACAAGCGCAAAGACTTTTGATATAAAGTACACAAGAGGACTTCCCTGGACAGCCACTGCCAAGGATCGCTTCGGCCGTTGTTTTTTTTTCTTCTTTTTTTCTCAGCACAAACATATATTGATTTCACACGGATTGTGTGACAGATTTTCCTCAAGGCTTTCTGCATTCCTCTTGCAGTGTAATCATCAAGATGCTCTCATATTTGTAATCGAGACAAAGTATGTATCCTATTATGATCACTGGACCAATCTTGATCATGATATCGTACTGAATGATAGTCATGCTCAAACGCAACTTGTCATTGCCTAAACATGGCAGTATTCTGAACTAAAGTAGTATGTTCAGGAACATTTTCCTTTACAACGAGATCTGACAGAGTAGTTGCAAAACTGGCCACATGCTGAGGTATACACATACCGGGTACAGGATGCGTTAGTAAAAGAAGATTCCTTTTTGTCTGAATGTGTCAGAGGGTCGCAGACCTAACAAATCAAAGTAGTTTGCGTCGCTACTGTCTGGTATGTTACCGATCTTGATCCAATATGTTTTAGAACCATCGACGTAAGTTACTATTTTGATATTGCACCTTTCATTGTGCATGATTCTATATATGCCAGGGTATCCCTAATTAATGAACCGGGAAAAGATTGTATTTTACTGAGCGCTTTCACAACGTCAATATTACTTTGCGGCATTAGGTTTCTCGTTTTCCTTATTATCTACGACACGACAATACTTTTTTCCAAGCATATCACGCAAAAGCGCATCTACACTACCAGCAGCGAGCAGTAGCAACAGTGGTATGACGAGTCGTTGTTTTTGCAACTGCGCTTTGGAACAATTAATTATAACGCATTATCCTGCTGCTAGAATTTGGCTGTTCTACTAATTGCTTTATTTATTTTTATTTATAAGGGTCATCTTCTATAATCATCCAGCATAATTATCTTACATCGAATTTTAGAAACAGACGAGCTTATTGATACGGTATACACATGTAAAGTGTTTAGACAAAACTATATAAACACATTTTGCTTTATTCTAATTCCAAATCCGCTGAATTACTGCACGTTGTGTGGTGTCTGATATCGTATTACATACCGTTGCTTGTCCTAATGACAGCACTGTTGGACCGAACGCAAAGGTAAGATCACTGGGAAAAGGACACCAAAGAGAGACACATTTTGTTTGCAGATAATCGTAATGCTAAACGTTTGACTATGAATCTAGTTATAATATACTTTTTTTGCTGTTTTTGTTTTGTTGTCATCATAATGTACTTCGACTGTGGCAGCTTTGTGATCCCATGTGTGAGTGACACACCTGATACGTTTGTTCCGATCTATTATTTTGACTGCATTTGCGCTGGCGTGAAAATAACGCTCATTTAAATACAACGTACTATTTGAAATCTTTAGACAAATTTATGAAATCAGACTGTGTTACACACTCACTGACATTTTTCCGCCTAGAACATAAAATCTAAGGTAGGTATCGGTAGGACTCACGGTACTTATTCAGTTCCCGTAGTAAGCCTATGCAAATATCATGCTATTACAAATTTAAAAAATTACAATTGTTGAGTGCTCATGATCAAATATATATGTATCAGTATAGATGAAACCTGGATGTAATCTTCTCTGTCGAGAAAAGGATATGAACCACGGAATTTTCTGGACCTACGGGTGTTTGAAACATGTGCTTTCAATTCCGCACCAAAGAGTCAGGTGCTAATTTTAGTAATGAGTGTTCCAAACTCAAGACCGTTAAACGGCCGAAATTCCATCAATAAAACATTGTCTCTGTTTATTTCACTTACAACAATGATTAACTCTCAAAAGGTTCTTTTTCCTAAAATATAACTTGCATTATTAATCAATCCTGTTCAGCAAAATTGATATATACCATATTTTATGTTCGCCATTTCCAGGCTGGTTCCGTCTTTTCATATTATTAGCACCAAGTGTCCTGTAAGTATTCTAATTTGCATCGATAGCTGGAACCATATGCATCTTCTTTGTGGTCTCTGCCGTAATGCTATGTGTGCGTTCCATCTACTAAACATCAAAGTGAAATTTATGACCCAGGCTGGTAAATTAGCTCAATGACAGGTGAGTGTCTATATCTATATCCTGACATTTCTGCATAGCGTCTTGAAGTGAAAGCTACAATCTGGATTAATTTTAATATATGCCCTACAATTTCACTGAGATCTCGCTCGGGATACCCACAGCTATTGATTCTGACTGCAGTCCTAGTCAAGCCTATTGCTGTCAAATACCTGACTACTTACTCCTGATCGATATCTCGGGTGGCAACGTGAAACACAATCGAACCCTGTATTGGCTATTCGCTCGCCAGGCGAGGTAGCTATTCTCAATAACACACACACACACACACACACACACACACACACACACACATATATATATATATATATATATATATATATATATATATATATATATATATATATATATATATATATATATGATGGCATATGTGGTATTATTTATTCAACGCTCATTTGCTGGGAACAAAGTTTGTCAGAGAGATAATGTGTTAAGAAATAAATTATTCGTCATGTAACACAGCTGGGCTATGAATGTTGTAACAGTCTTTGTCCGATTACAAAGGGTCTGCTGATTTTGAAAGTTCTTTCATCGTTCATACTCATATCCTTGCTATTTTTCAACTTTGCAGAAATTGATTCAATGCGACTTCAATAAAGTCAGATATTGTTTTAGTCACTTTCGCTTTGATTAATATATTTGAATCTGCCAAGTTGTCCTTGACACAATTACTTCCAGCCGTTTTCTCTCCGAAATAAATTGGCAGATCATGAGTCTGTTGGCAGATTATGTAAACCGGCCAGAACGATGAGCTAAGTAACCATCTTCAACTGCGATCCACATTCCTAGTTATCAGTCCTACATTCTGAAATGCCTCCTCTAAGAATTTCATCTTCTTTGCTAACATCATTAAATTTATTCAGGATATGTATTGTGATCTGTACTAAAGCCTTGTCTAGCGTGGACTTGAGTTAACATTACTTTATCATAAATTTGAGTTTATATGAATACTTGCAGTTATTTTATCCAGTTTAGTTTCAGTGGACTATATTTTGTTCGTTTCGGTTTCCAATACTTCGCTAACTTGTAATTGCTGCTCTTGTGGTATGAACTGACAAATTGTAGGCTGGGGTGGGGTGGGGTAGGGGGTAACGCCACCCTCCATCGTATGGTTGAATGCATCTTTGCCAACTCTAGCCTGGCCAGTACTCCGATAACTTCTTTATGTTTGTCGTGTATGTTTACTACATGTTTACCTCCGTGGCCTGGCATTTTAACACTATCATAAGGTACACTTCCAGATCAAGGTCAATATATAGATTGAGAGAGAGAGAGAGAGAGAGAGAGAGAGTGAGAGATTTTTTTATGTTGAATTGTTTGGGGTTTTTTTTCTTTCTTCAAGTATCCTAAAATAATTTTTTGAACATATCGAACAGTTCTATAAATTTGTCATATAAAAGCCAAAATCACACTTAAGGAGCTTTCATATCCAGAGATGAGCGGCTAAACTTCCAGGAAACACATGAAGTTGTTTTCAAGAGCTTACCTTTAGCCTATCAAGTCGTAACCGTACTCGACTCCATGGGCGCACTTTTACTGGCGCCAGCAATGAAAGAAAGAAAGCGAAAGTTGATGAGACTGTACGATAACAATGAATATCTATTTTAAAACAATGTATTTGGCAAGAAAAATGTACGTTTTGTTTGAGATGGACAATTTGCTACGTAAAGTGTTTGGTTGCCAAAGTGTTTGTCATCCATTAGCGTAATGTATTGTCGAGGTATGTCGCCAATACGACGAAGAAGATGTGAGTTTTCTTTAAGGTTGACATAATTGGAAAAGAAAATAAATTTATTTAAATACAAAATTCATCTCTTAATGTAGTATTTGTTCGTTTGTTTGGAAAATAAAGTAATTGAGAAAATATAGGTATTCATTACAATAGGTACTAGTATATGATTGTGTTCAATAGCATGTGAGCAAGATCCAAAACGGAAAATTCCATGGCGCAGCTACTGTCAAGTTAACCAGATAGGCGAGCAAGTTAATAATTTCATTAGTTTCTTGAAGCACATGACTAGAAAGTTACTGCAATAAGCTAGATGTCCATGTAAAAATTGAAAGTAAAGTTGGCACGACTATACGGTCACAAACTAAGTAACGAAAGACAAGCAAAAGCTGGCATGTTTTGTACAACTTAATTAACGATTTAAGTATCAAAGTTATAAATGAAAATGTGAGAGGAACTCACAGTATTATGAAGTGCATCCAAATTAGTCCTTACAAAGATTTATGAAAGTCATCACTGAATGAAAACTCGTTATAAATTTCAAAACCGGAAATGCGGTCCCAGAACCATGATGCTGTCAAGATGGCATTGTCCAGAATTCCTTCTAATAATTTATAACAGTTCCATAATAACATTAAAACCAAATAATGGGCATATTTTGATTCTCACTGAACGGTCTAGACAAATGTTGTTTATTTTGTTTTGTTCCATTCAAATATCTAAGTACAACATAATACACGTATGCATATTTACAACATTAAGACAATAAGTGTGATTTGCTCCAACACTCGGAATGAAACTGATTGCTTAATTCGCTCCTTACGTATACCGTATAATGTGACTGTAGTTCGCAAAGGACCCCACGTGACAGAATACACTACTCATTTTGCGGTGCTTTCGTCTATTCATGTGACCTACCCCAACCAATGGGACGTTAACACATTTTTCTAGCGACTACGATACCTTATCAGCCACATAAAAATAGGCACTGAGCACCATTTCTGTCTTATTATTGAGATTATTATGAGCATATGTCCACTCATACGTAAACATCTATTAAATGATCCTGTGGAACAACTACGTACTTAAGATATTCAAGTCACGTAGGCAGAACTAACTAAAGCTATTCTGCATACATTATTGCTATGAATGCAATTTATATAAACTTGATAAACTACTGAACCAGGAGTTACAAATACATAACTTTAAGGATGCAAAACTGTCGAAGCAAATCTTATTATCTCATTCTACTATTGTTGTCCTTTATCCATCGGAGCATGGTGTTTGCCTGCTCCCCCCCCCCTCCCCCCGCCGTGGTGGGTATGGAACAGCAGTGTCACGTGCCTATTGATCTGAATTGCAATAAGCACTCTTTAACATTAATTTACACTTGATACCCTCTCTAGAAAATGCATGGTGGATCTTTTTCACATTAAGTTGTGTTACGTTGCGCGTGCATCTGGTAAATTATTCCAATATATAATGGTGTCAGAATACAAGTAGTTTATAGACTGAAGTGGTATAATTAAATGACGGAACAAACCTGTATTGAAATATGAACGAAGTACTTAGATGAAAGCGTTGTATGCATTACATACAGTACTGGGGAGTATTAGACAAAATATATCATTTAAATTGACCTAAACGTATTACAGAGACGTGTGTCATGGTTGATCTACTTTTTCGTCCCTAACTGACGGTATACATTTAATGTTGAACCCAGTTTCGTTTTTGTAGTGCCAATATTAAGTCCAATTTTCCTGTTAAGAAAGCAAACATTAAAATAGAATTGGAAATTAATACCATATGCATCTAATATTTCAGGACATAACTTGTATGCTTTAATCGTGAAATGCGGATGATATGCTGCATTCGTTCGTTATATATTAAAAATTAAGTGTGAGAGTAAACTACATGTGACAGTTAAAAATCGTGTGTTTCAATATGTCTTTTAGGACACTTTCGTTGTCTGAATTTACATTTAATTTTTGTGAATCACCCTTTGTATGTCTGTCTTACG